>JBBPCX010030046.1:0-16173 GCA_037974365.1 Hydrocynus forskahlii | reverse complement strand
ATAAACAGTAGTTTACAGCATAACTGTATCATCCCTTCCAACCGTTCTGGTGACGCTACAGCATGAAGAAAAAAAAAAACTCACTTCATTCCGGGTTAAAAATGCATTGTAACGCACTGACATTTCTACTGAGTAAAATATTACCAATTTTCTTTCTGTAATGCCTTACATTACCGCGTTACAGTAAAAAGCAATGCATTACAGTAATTCGTTACTTTTGTAAGGCATTACTCCCAACACTGCCCAGCATAAAGCACCAATCTTGTGTTAGTACTGGTCAAACAGGTTGTATTGCTTTAGGTGAATGAATAATACCTATAAAGGCTGAGCAAGCATTATCTTATCTGTTCAATTCACCCTAAATTAACTGGAAGTCACCATCATTCCATTTTAAGATCAACAAAAACTTTGTTTTCTTGACAGCAATTCTAATTATATCCAGTATGAGGACCCAATGTATCAATAGTCGGAGCTGTATGTTTTCACAGATGCCATGATTGTCGCCCCTCAGCCAAAGTGCTGACCTCCCCAGAGACTAGCAGTACTGGGATCAGTGCCATTATTAGGACTATGCTGATCCGACACTCAGTTTCAATATCGGTTTGATACGGGCCAAAATCACTTGATCAGATATCAGAAAATACCTGAATGATCCAATAAATGCTGAACTAAACTCTGGTCGACATGCCGCGAAGAGAGTCACACAGATGGGGACGCGTGTAACATAGACAAGCAGGAGGACTGTGTATCGTTATCGGACATGAAGGTATTACGCTGCCCCTAATCACTATATTCATGTTAGGGACGTTTCATCCAAAATGCTGTTTCTTCTCACCAGCCTTTGCTCTTTTAACTTCCACAACCACGGGAAAAGCACCTCGATGTTTCTGTGCACTGAGGCAAGGCAAGGCATTTTTTTATTTAGCATTTTATCAATTACTGACCATCACTGTCCTTTTAAAGACCCTCTCTGACGGGGCTCACTGGAGTCCGGATACGAAATATAGACTCAAATATCGTAATACAAATATAGACTCAAATCTCGTAATACAAATATAGACTCAAATCTCGTAATGTAACAAATACTTGGGTACAGAAACGTTCTGTTCCTTAATTCAGTTAGGGTGCCTGAGAAATACAAATATATACAGTACCCTGCAAAAGTGTTCCACACCTGAGAAATTTATACTCATTTATCTAAGCAGTGGATGTTTTTAAAAGCTAATATTAGAAAGCATATAAATAATACTAATACAGTAAAACATAATTGTATTTCTATATGTTCTCAGACCTCCCCTCATGGAATCATCATAGTTCTAATCAAATACCTCAAATACCGTATTCAGCTCAATCGATACTTCATTAAATTAAACCAGGAGCTGTTGATGGAATTTCACAAATCCACGCTATGCCTGGTGGTGAAATCTGGAACCGAATCTGTGTTCTTATGACCAGCTAACAAAGCACTTTTTATAAACAAAACAAACCTTGATATTATTGAATGCTTTCTTTTTTGTCTGCATTTATTCTAATGAATGCTAGGCATCGTTATATTCAAAATTCAATAATGAAATCCAAAGTAGTGTATTGCGCACATTTATTTTAAAAGTACTGCTATATGAACAAAAGTGCAATAACATTTGGTTTGCAAACAAAGGTTTTTAACAGAAGTGTTCCCTTTACACAGTTGCCAAGGTACAGTCTATGTTCAGGAGCAAGTGAGGTGAAAAAAAAGCAACGTACTTTCAAAATAATAGTAATAAAATGCGTTAATACGCGATAAAATAATCATCACCATTAAGTCAATTATGCGCCGATGCGATAATAACGCTATAACTGCTCAGATCTAAAACTAATGTTAGCTTGTGTATTTGCTGACAGTAAGTTTTTACTCATCAGATAAATGGCTTTAAAGTTTGCAGACTTTTGCACTGTATTCTTGTCCTGCTTTCAGTGGTTAAAAGTGTTAAAATACTTACTGAAGAGTCCAACCATGACCAGTAAAATGACCAGTAACAGAGTGTTGATGACCAGCAGCACCACCTTTATCTTCCTGCCCCTCACGGACCCTGTGAGAGGGATGGACGGAGGTGGATGAATGAAAATGAAAGATTGAAGATGTTCTGCCATAGTGATGGTGTGCTGTTTTTTTTTCTTACCGTGTGTTGAGGGTGTGATCCTCACTGGAGGAGGCTGATGGAGGGTCTGGTACACGTCCTCAGTCCTCTCCATTCGGTTCTTTGGCACTGCACCTTCATACACGTTCATCTACAAAGAAAACACATGGGCAACGTATTACTCACACAGCCCACCTGTTACACACACAGCTAACAGCTAACAGCACTGGACTGAAGCTCAGGGTGAGGAGAGCTTATGTACCTTTCAGTGTTTAAGCAAGTCTTCCACTGAGTGTGTGGAGAGACAGAGTGAGGAACACTTCCTCACCAGTTCTGTTTCATTTCAGCACCTTGAATAAGTGAAGCACTGTTTGCACAAGTCTTTGGCACATTGTGTTGGCGTGTATGTGTTTGTGTATGTTAGCAGACTTTACAATGTAAAATGTGTGAATGATCTGCACATTCAGCAGCCGCTGCTACTTTCACACTCGAACAAAGCAGACGTGGCCACTGACCGCAGTCCTCCTCCACCACAGCAGAACCTCCAGACCTCTCTTTAGTATATCTTTAGTATTTCTTAATGCAACAGAATCATGTTTTTATTTAAACTGAAGTTAACCCATGCTTAAGTTCTAGAAATGCCAAACAGAAAATGATCCAGTGATAATGTTCCTCAACTGTGGTATCGAAGCAGATGGAACTAAGTGAGCTCTCCCACTGAACAGGCCTTCAGGAGCTGGAGTGAAGTCCTATTGTGTCTGAGAGGGTGGTCGGGGCCTAGTGGGTAAAACGCTTGCCTGTGATTGCAATGACCACAATGTTGCAGGTTCAAACCACCACTTTCTACCATTGTGTCCTTGAGCAAGATGAGTAACCCTTAGTCGCTGCAGGGGGACAGTCCCTAGAACTAATGACTGTTTGTCGCCCTGGATAAGGGCATCTGCCAAATGTCACTTTACCTTTCATTTGTGGATTAACCACTAACATCATTAGGAAGACAGTGGGTGAGGCCATGTGGGCCAACCCTTCAGGTGGGTGGCCTTCAGGAGATTCTAGATCCGTCACTGACTGTGTAGTCCAACCAGGGGTGTGTGTCAAATGGTCTAACCTGTGGGTCAGTTTCAGAAGGTCTAAGCAATGGGTGTATGTCAGTGTCAGGTGGTCTAACTAGTGTGTGTGTCAAATGGTCTAATCGGTGGATGTGTGTCATGTGGTCTAACTGGTGTGTTTATCAGATGGTACAGCCGGGTGGGGGGTGTATGCCAAGTGATGAACAGCAGCAGCTCCGTGGACTCTTTACTGAAAAAGCCATTTGTTTGTATTTGTGTTCCAAGCTCAATGGAACCACTTTTATTCACTTCAGAGTATATCTAAAACAGACAAAACACGCTCATGTGCATAGCTGTTAGCTTGGTGCTAACATACTACTAGAATTGCACAGAGACACTAGCAGAAGTTAGTTTTAATTGACTGAAATGGACCCGAAGCTCTGGCTCTAACTGTCATGCTGCTTCCCTTTTACCCTAGCCTCTAGCTCCAGTTATACAGTGACAGTTCTGCAGGTGCGTCCTTTATTAGCACCCCTCCAGCTTTAGCATCCCTGTGTGTGTTGAGTGTGTGAGGAGAACCCACACATTTTCCTCTAACCTCCATCTACACCAGACTCTTGGTCAAGATCTATATAGTTTTCTTTCCACCTGGGACTACTCATGTTATCATCAGCTTTATTACGGATTCACCCGCAAGGAGCTTCACCATAGCTTCGTTTGATACTGCACGTCTAATCATGTGTGTGTGTATGTGTGTGCGTGTGTGTGTCTGTGTGTGTGTTTGTGTTAGCACCCCATTATTACACTTCATGGTGTTAAGCATGTTTGCATGTTTAAGGCCTGCAGAAATGTGTCGTCTCTGGCTGGGGCAAAGACCTTCATGACCCCAAAACAATACATTTCTTATGTAAAATTAAAAAAAAAACCAGCGGTGAGGCTCAACAGGATTTATTATTTTTTTTAAAGGAGCATCGTAAGCAGGATGTGGGTGCAAAGTCCCAGTTTACTCAAAAGATACTTGATTAAACTTGAATGATGTCCAGGGTGAAACAGACACATGATCCACCAGCGGGGTAAATATAAAGACATGAACACATGAAAGCAGTCTTAGAGAATCCAGCTCCAGACTGAAACACAGGTGTTTATGTAATGGAAACAACTAGGCAGGCGAGGAGACAGGAAACAGGACACGGGTGAACTGGGTATCAGAGCTGAAACAAAAGTTCTGTTTAATTCAGTTTCATTTCACTTCAGTTGAGTAAAGTAGTTCAGTTCATATCAGTTTAAAGTAGTTCAGTTCAGTTGCGTTTGACATAGTTCAGTTTAGTTCAGCTCAGTATCTCAACAAACAACCAAACAAACAAATAAACAAACAAATAAACACTTTCTCGTCTCACTGACTGTAGTAATTTGTGTAGAGGGTCACACAGCTGTGCAGCAGGTGTTCGTTTCTCACTGCCTTAAAGAAGTGACTGATAAACAGAAACAGAGATGAAGGACATTGTGAATAAATACACACACACACACACATACATACACGCACACACACACACACACACACACACACACACACATAGACATACATATATACACATACACACATACAGAGATAGCAGTTTATAGTAAACTCTCAGTAACAGTCTGTAACTTTTTTAAAAATTTTCTAACAGCCCATCTGTGTATGTGTGTGTGTGTGTGTGTGTGTGTGTGACCTGGCCGTCACCTGCGGTGTCCGGAGCCCTGAACAGGAGCTGATAAGCTGGAAGAGGGATGGAGTTAATGTTTGACTGGTGTGTAAGAAGGGTTTCTTGCTGTCAGAGACCTGAGGAGTTGGAGAAATGAAGACAGAGAGAGAAAGAGTGAGTGAGAGGAACCAGAGGGTAAGTGCTTCACAAATCCAACATTTTATAGGAATATTTACAGACAAAGCTAAAATGTGGCAGATTTAAAACAAATATCAAAACAAACATACATTACTGTCCAAAAGTCTTGAGACATCTCTCATTTCTTCAGATTTTGCTTCCAAATGTCCAGGCAGTCTTGTATGTTTGATTTTTTCTTGAGGAACAGTTCACCCGTATTCCTGACAAACTTCCAAAGACTCATTTTCAGTCCAGTCCAGTTTCAGAGGAATGTTTTTGTTTATTAAGACACACAGTGACCTACATATGAATCATTCAAGTAGAACAAAGACCATCTAACTGAAGTCCTGAACCAGTGAAGAAACAGGTGCAGATGAGTCCAGATGATCAGGCGGTGATCAGTATACTGGTGGTTCTGAATGCTGTGTGGTTGGAACTCCTTTATCTAGGCTCCTCGTATCTTTTGGCACATTTGTTCCTATTTCTTTCTTTCACTTCAGTCTACTCAATATGCCAAATGTAAGACAATTTTACAAAGCAAAATATAAAGATATGATGGGTGGTCCAAGACTTTTGTACAGTAGAGTGTGTGTTTCTAAGTTAATCTGATTTAGATACATTAATGAATGCAATTACAAATACTGCAAAGCTCTGGAACAAAAACTTATTACTGACCACCCCACCAGTGTAGGATTGGAACGGGTTTGGTGTAAGTGGGTTCAGAACTGTTCACAGTGAAGCCGAATGGAACCAGATATCTGCCTCTAAAAGCTCCTCACAGAAAGTTATTCTATCAAACGGTTATGGTGGCACCACCTGACGTCTGAGATGTTGTTCCACCAGAGTTTTAAGAAGCTTTTGGTCCTAAAACTAAACCCATTCATGTTAGAGGGATACATGCAGGGCGTCGTGAGGCAAAATAGTCCACAAAGAAAAGTGATTTCATTCAGATTCTCCATCATTTTACCATCATCAGCATCCTTTTAAACACTCTAAGACATGTGGAGAATAAAACAGCTGTATTTGTGTTGGAGATGTCTGATTCCATCTCTATGAGTAACCGTTTTACACCAAACATACTCTGAGCAGTCTGTTGACACAGGATCATGGGGAGTACGGGGGAATGAATAAAAGCAGTGCCCCTTTAACTGGTTCTCTACCTTCTCTCGCTGAACTGTGAGGTCAGTAACTGAGATCTGTCCCTGTCCGAAATAACGAAACACAGGGATGATGTTATTACTGGCCTCACGGTCCGGACCCCACGGCTACGAGGAAACACTGTTTTGTTTAAATTCATTTTTAAAATATCATTTTTTTGCCCTGTCCTGTAAGCAATAAACACAAATTCCGAAACAAATAAATCCATTTGGTGAGAAAATTCTGCTCACAACAGTCTTTGTCTGATCAGAAATGAATCATCTTCACAGCTCCAGGAGAGAAAGTTTGAGGAAAAAAAGAGAGAAGGAGTGAGAGACAAAAAAAGGACAGAGAAAGGAGAGTGAGTGAGAATAAGAGAGAGAATAAGAGAAATGCTTAAAAGAGGTAGAGAGAGAACAGAGAGATCTGAGATAAATAAAAATGAGATCAGCAAGAGAAAAGAAATTTCATTTTAAGATCGTAAACTGGGATCGGGCTGAGATTAGAAGAAAGGCTCTTTCTCAGATGCTGCATTTAAGAAATGGGACAAATTGGTCTTTAAAAACAACAACAACATATTTTACTTATGATATTGTATAACAATTATATAAAGCAAAACATAATCAGCTTCGGGGTAAACAACAAGATTTACGGAAGCAAAAAGGGCAAAAAAAAACCTAGATCACAGAAAAATATGAGACTTTATGCTCTGAAATGCAAAGTTAGAAATCCTGATATTTTACTTATGTTTCATTTTTACAGCTCATAGTAAAGCATACTGTGTCCTAAATCGCGCCCACCAGTCTGAATCACCTTAATGAAGGGCTACATGTGGTTTGAGGGTCCAGAGAAGTTTTGGGCTGAAATAGTTTGGGTGATAATTGACTAGTGTAGTGACGTTAGCTTCGTAGCTCCAGTTCTGAACAAATGAAGCAGAATTTGGACAAGACTGATCTGGGGGGACTGACACAGTGGATAAATGCCATTTTTTCTGAACTAGTCCTTTAACCCTCACCCAACACCTAATTCTGGTCTGAACCTCCTGGTTCTCCTATTTCTCCTGGTCTTAACAGTCCTAAATCTAAAACCCCGGTGCTAAATCTCCAGATGGTCTGAAAGCCTGTAGATAATTGGTTGTAATCTGTTGGAACTTTAAAATGACTCTTTCAGAAATCAGAAAACTTTATTGATCCCATAGGAAACTGCTTATGTTATGACTACACAGACAGACAGAGACACAGAGAAAAAACAATAAAAATACGAAGTCTAGATAAAAGTCAAAATAAACTCTCTAGGATTTTTGATCCAGGTCGTCTCCTGGAGAGCACAGCTCCGGAAAAATAAGAGAGCACTGCAGTTTATTTTTAAATCAGCCTCTCTATGAGTATGACAACCATTCCACGCCAGTGTCTGTTAAATTCCCACACAAACACCTCATTCTGCTTCATGAGGGACTGATTAGTGATCACCTGAATCACATCTTATTTAAAGAGGAAAAGTGTAAAAACACTGCTGTAATCGACACTCTCCTCTCACAATGAGACCAGTTGGATGGTAAAACACTACTAGAAGTTCGTCAGAGGTAATTCTTGCCATTTTGTTTAAAAGTGAACAAGAGATTTGTTTTCTTTTAATTATTCAAGTTCTGTAAACACTGCATTATTTTTCTTATTTTGATGTTTTGTCATTTCCTTTAAAATTATGCTTTAAATTAGGCAATATTTTATTTGGAAATGAGGAGAAATATTGTCAGCAGTTCTTAAGACAAAGCTGTTTGGTTCAGTAGTTGCACCTATAAAAGATAAAACTTGAGAAACTGAACATTTTTGCAGTGGTGTCTTATTTTTTCGGATCTGTATGTGTGTTTGTGTGTGTGTGTTTGTGTGTGTGTGTGTGTGTGTGTGTGAATGACTGGTGAAATGGCAATGTGTATGAATTGTCACACAGCCTTGTGTGAGTGCACATGTGTGTATCTGTGGGGGTGTATGTGTGTGTATGTGTGTGTGTGTGAGAGCCATCACTTCTAGAGGTGACCAAATACTCACCAGTGTTAGTGTAACATTCTGACCAATAATGGTCACACACACACACACACACACACACTGTAAAATAAGCCTTTAAAACCCTCTCCAGTTTCTGCTGCTTTTTTGAACCACTAGGTGGCAGAAAAACTCCACTAATTCTCTACAGCTAGAGAAAGAGAGAATCTTGACGTCTCTAGGCATTTATCCCCGTTTAGTGCTGAAATGTCTGAGAGTGTCAAGTGACTTTAACGGGGGCATGGTATGCAAGACTCACTTTAGTTATAATCGGTCTACGGGCTATACGAAACATGTTCATGAAGTTCTTAGCACTAAATCACTCTCACATAAAGAGATCTCACCAGCTCAACTCTTCACAGTTTCAGTCCCTTTCAAATGAGCCGTTTAAGGGTTCTGTGACTTTTCTGCAAATAAGCTGTTGCTGGCCACGCCTCACCATCCCAAACAACATTTTAACAAGCATTACTTTCAGAAATTACTGAGCTATAAAATGACTCAGTTGGCTGTGCGCTGCATTTGCAATTTCGAATGGAGAAAACAACTCCAAGCAAGTGCGGGGCTAGCAGTAACGTTAACGGGCCACTGATTAAGCGGTCAAAAACGAAACAAAACGAAATGAACTAACTAGTTCATACTTAACTGTGATAGAAACACAAAAGTCATTATTTGAAAGTACTTACATCTCCCTCATCAGCTGACTTGCCACGGACAGTAGGTACAGACCCCCCCCCCCTTCAAATGAAGTCTCCTGGCTAATCCTGCTGTGTACTGTCTCAAAGCAGTCCACCTTGAAGTTCGCACACATCTCAATATTCTTGCCGAGTGTTGCTGGGACATGGCCATCGAAAATGAAATGTCCTTTGGTTTTCTTTGTCTGGGAGAAAGTGCAGGGATTTGTGTTGTTCTTTGCAGCAACAACACAACACTTCATGAGTGACTTGCCTTTGCCTGTAGCCATTGCGCTCGGCGTCTTATGCGTGCTCCTAAAACCAGCAGACAAAAATGGCAGATCTTCAGCTAATCTAGTGGGTGGGGCTCGACAGGTAAGGGTGGTTCTACGCAAATTTCACCATTATTATGTAACAATGGGGGGGCCGTCCAAACGGCTCATAGAAGCAAATGATTCCTGACACCAAAATCTTTCAATTGACTCACAGAAAACATAAGGATGTTTTTTTTCGCGCTTGGAGTTTTTATAGGTGCAGTAGAGACACAAATGGAAATACAATAGTAATTATGTCCCCTTCAATCTCCCGTCTGACACTCAAACTCTTACACAGCTGATCCAGGGCCAGTTTATCTCAGTATATTTTCACATTCACTAGTACACGAGCTACTATTTATTCACTTTATTAGACAGACCTCCCTAATTCCACCCACTGGCCACTTTATTAGAAACACCTCCCTGATTCCATCCACTGCCCACTTTATTAGAAACACCTCCCTTTGGCCACTTTATTAGAAATACCTCCTTAATTCCTCTCACTGGCTATTTTTGTCACGGTTCCGGTCTACGACCGCCAGGGGTCGCTGCAGCACCGTGGTTGAGACCCCGCTGTCACCCCTGCCGGCGACCGCTGGAGGTCGCAGTCTCTCCTTCGGTGAACTCTCCCCACCTGTTCTGAGTTGTTTGAGTTAAAGACTGTTTTCACCTGTTTTGAGTTTCCGTTCATCCAGGTACGACTGTTCATTGGTTCCCGTTTTGCTCCCTTCTGCTATTTATGTTGGTTTGTCCTTAGTTCCTGTCATGGGAGCATACTAGTCCTACACTCACCCTTGCTCTTCCCCTGTCCTTACCAATCCTCTGTAGCGTGTTTTGGCCCCCGAGCCAGTTTCCTGGTCATGTGATAGTTTCTGTTGGTGATTAAAGCATGTCGGTCTGCGCTCGTGCCTCCTTTCCTTCCCCCCTGCCTGGACAAGGCTGTTACGTGACAATTTTATTAGAAACACCCACTTCATGCCTTGAGTGGTAACTGAAAGATGTGATGCTGAAGGTGGTTTAGTTCTCCTGAACACAGACCAGCTCCAAACCTGTAGAAGATGATGGTCCACTGTACATTGTGGGGAAAAAGTCTCCTCGCTAGCTTTTCCTTCATTTCTCGCAGCTTCTATATAAACAATGATGTCTGGGGTCAAAAGCTTCATCCGAGTCTGTCTCTGTTAGGACACACTGCTCTTACTGCTGTTCTTAGTGAAAACAGATTCATGTTTACAGTATAATATAATATAATATAATATCAGTGTACTGTAATGTAGTATAGTATAGTATAATGCAGAATAATATAGAATAGTAAGTGTGCGTGTGTTTGTGTGTTTGTGTCTGTTATAATATAACATGTCTAATGACAGAGAACCGCCACCACACACACACACACACACACACACACACACACACCCATACACACACACTGTTCACTGCTGCTATTAATAAATGAGCCACTTATCCTGAGAACAGCACACTCACCTGAGACATACACACTCTGCCTGAGGAAACACTTCCAAACCTGACTCCTCATTTTCCATTTTCTTTTCTGAGAGAGAGAGAAAGAGAGAGAAACAGAC
This sequence comes from Hydrocynus forskahlii, assembly GCA_037974365.1. Classification (NCBI taxonomy): domain Eukaryota; kingdom Metazoa; phylum Chordata; class Actinopteri; order Characiformes; family Alestidae; genus Hydrocynus; species Hydrocynus forskahlii. Next base: position 5,404 of record JBBPCX010030046.1, on the reverse strand, counting down.
CGAGAGAGAGAGAGAAAGAGAACTAATGCAGTGTGTGTAAACATGACCCGTTTAAATCTGATGTTTTGATTTTTAATGTGTCAAAGTAAAGTAAGAAAAAAGTGCATGTTCTAATTTTGTTACCCACACAAATCAACAAAACACGTCCTTTGATTGGGGGCATCCAAACTTTTCCACATAAAACTGTGCATTCATAAACTGTCCCTGTCAGAACAAGACCAGGAGCCATTCAGGAGAAGGAAAACAACGGTCGTAACCCGTAATGTTTTTAAATGCTTTGATTGGTTTGTTCATGAGGTGCTGGCAAAGCAAAGGTCAACTTTCATAATAATTAAAGATCAAGAAAAACGACAAAAACAAAAGATTTTGTTCAGATGCCAACAGCACAAATAAACAATGGCTAAATTCTTTCAAGCTGATCGAATTTCCTGTGCACACTCACACGCACAAACACACACAAACACACACACACACACACACACACACAAACACACACACACACACACACACACACACACACACACACACACACACAAGCTCGTTCACAGTAGGCAAACACAAATGCACTCACCCACACACTCTTCCACAGATGGAAGAAACAGTACAGTGCCACTGACTGATAAAAATAGGCCAAAATTACAGACCTCCAGCTCAGTGAACAATGCATTCTCCTGGCTGTGGGGGACAGGGAATCCGAAAGAAAGACCGGGGACTCTCAAGAAGACACACAGAAAACTTAGTTTTCATATAATTACAAGGCAACACACACATTTATCATATTATAAATACGTAAGTCTATTTATAATAATATAGAAAAGAACCACCCACTTTTAAATATGCACATTTTGTTGCTTTGCAGCCTGAAATTAAGACACACAAACACACAAAAAACACAGTTGTATTTACTCAGTGCAACTTACAGCATCCAATGATACGAATGATACGACAGCAACAGTTTTGAGAAAAATTTTAACTAGAACCACTAAGATGCATAAAAGATACTTGTACCAAACCATCTTGTCCACTGCACACTGCTGTTTTATCTATTTTATTAGTTCAGCATGAAACAGATATTCCTGGAGCATCCAAGTGTTTGGCAGTGCACCTGAAAGCAAACAATTAACTGTGGGTTAACTGGTTTGCAAGGCACTGTCAAAACATCTCTGGGATAAAAGGTGTTATGGTCAAATGAGACCAAAATCAAAAACAATTTGGCCTCAGCACCAAATGACACATCTGGAGGAAGGGCAATATATATCTATATACATACACATACACACCGCACACACACACACAAAAATGATACATGTATGATCCCTAAATCCTGCTGGAAAAACAAACGTGATCCTAAAATGCACCAAAAATAAAGCAAACACACCCCCCTTTTTTGACTTAGAGAAATTATAGCAGAGGCTCTGGAGACTGTGGCCGGCTTAGGGGAAAAACACAGAAAGAACAACGGAATACAGTGATTAAACACACACTTCTGGGAAACCAGATAAGACAACTGAGGACAAGTGGATCCTAAATGAAACATCTAAAATCTGAAATTATGTTTTAGAGGCAGAGAGAGTCTGGTTATATTTCACTCTGTGTGTGTGTGTGTGAGTGTGTGTGTGTGTGTGTGTGTTAGTGTGTGTGAGAGAGAGTGCGCGCGTGCGTTGTACAGTGTGGACAGGTGATTTGGAAAGGTTCTCTCAGGCGAAAAGAATGCAGGTGGGGGCAGAGTGGAGAATCACACACATTGTACATTCAGGTAGAAGGAAGAGACGGAGAGATATAAAATTGAGAGAGAGAGACCTAGAGATATACAGAAAGGGGCAGAGAGAGAGATAAAGCTAATCAGTCTTTTTCACTCGCACAACTAAAGTTATCAGGATGATCAAATGGGTTTACACAAGCAGAAAATGCAAAAGAACAACGTGTCACGCTGAGAAGACTTCATTTAAAACCCCTCCAACATTCCTAGCGTAGTCTATCAGCCAAGGCGTGTTTAGTGCCTGAAATGTGATAATTAACTGCAGGCCTAAATCATTACAGGCACGTCACGAACACGTTCATGACTTTGGCTTCCTATTCAGCAGCCTCTCATTCGAATGTTACTTCAAATAGTGCTGAAGTTACATTCTGGTGCCTTAAAATCCACCGCACGTCTTTCTAAATGCTCCGATCACTGTACTGTTCACACCAGCGGGTCTTTAACCAGGAGGAACCTCCAACAACTCTCCGAACTACGCTTTGCCATTAAAAAAATATACATGAGAAGAGACGGATCTGAATTCCTGAACGAACGCCAATCTGAAAGCTTGTGTCATCAATTTCCAAAAGCTGCCGGCAAGTGGAAAACCAGGGCTGATATTCAGTAGCAGTATAAACGTGGTGTATCAGACTATACACCATCTAAGAGGGATCAGAAGATCTGAATAAGATGCCGGTATATAGGGAGCCAACTTCATGCTAATAGGTGGTATATAAGCGCTTTTGCTAGCTACATTAGCCTTTTGGCACCAAACATCTCTTTCCTGATCGACCACGTTTGAAGGAACTTGAGGAAACTTGCTGAATTATTGAGCACTGGTGTGTTTTAGTAAGGGAACCCGTCTGTAAATGCAACAAAAACAAGAGCTCTCAGTGAAAGGCAGAAGAGACAGCGGTCTCTGTTTGTGAAACCCGCTCTCTGTAGTAACAGGGCATGTTCAGACATGCTACTCTCGTCACTGCGTTTTCTTTTCAAACGGCTCACGTCGTCCCGGCTGGAGCCATAATAAACTTTTGTGGTCGGAAGCAACAGGTTTCAGTCATTACACCATAAACCTGGCGACTTTCGCTCTGATCTGGGGTCAGTTGATTCTCACTTTTGTGATTCATATCAGTGTAAAACGATATCCAATTTTATTTTGATACGGACTCCAGGTGTAGTATCACTATATTCGATGCCAAAACGATGCTACGCTAAAACGTGCTGATAAATTAAAAATGTACAAAATGTAAAAGGATCAAAGCCCAATCAAGCTGGATTAGCATAACAGAGCAGTATGAATTTCTGCAGGATTATAAATGCGGTAAACTGAATTGAATGGTGTTAATGTGTGTTTTACAGAATACAATAACACATCCCAGTAAAAGATCCAGTCAGACTGAAGTGCTGGTTGAATGTTGATGCACTTGTGAGTGAAATAAGCTGTGAAACAATTTGTTCTGACTGGTCAGGGCCATCCAAAGGTGGCCCATAAGGATGTTTGATTTGGCACGTCAGAAAGTTGCCCCACCCTACTCACACAACGAGAAAGCAAACTCTATATAACTTCTCATTTTGCTAAAAAAATGTAGTGTAATATAATAAAAAGCTCAGGATGCACTGATGTGGTATTTGTAGGCTGATGCTGATCTCTGATTTTTCATGTACATGCCAAAAAATACAAATACATACATTTTTAAAAAAATCAAAAGGTTGTGGGTTCGGATCCCAGGACTGGTAGGTGGCAACCCCCTGCTTCACTTGAACGGGTTAAATACAGAGAAAGAATTTCACACTGTTCACACTGTGTGCTGTGTTGTGGTGTGTTCATGCCTGACTATAAGGGACTACTTTACTTTACTTGGCTTAGAAAAAGTACACTTATTTCTACAAGCTTAAAAAAGAGCCAAAATAAGTCACAGCATCACATAAACTTTATTCTCTTCCAGATCGCAATAAAAATATGATACCATGCTGAATAAATTAAATAAACAAAACAAACAAGGCCTGTTTTGAATAGAAGGTCATTATGTGCCAGTTGTCAACGCATCATTAAATACTAATGTGAAATATCGGTCATCATAAACGTCGGTCTGATGCTGATATTTTAAAAACTCAATTTGAAACCTGTCTACGTTTTTTTTTTTTTTTTTTTGCCCTTAGCCTTTGCAACTTTATCCCCTAATTACAAAAGTTTTGGCAGCCCTGTAAAGTGATGAAATGTACAGTTCTAACTTGGAGATCCAGATATACCCGTTTGGGATTACATGCAATTTTTCATACTTTTATCCACAATCGCATTTGTACTTTGAGCTGTTTTGGTCATAGAAAAACACCAGGTGCAATAAATTGTTTTTTATCTGCATTTTATGACATCTGCTGATACAGTTTTGATGCATCACAAAAAAAACAAACAAACAAACAAAAAAAAGCCACCGGATCCAGAACCTGTTCCGACACACACGAGTGTAATGCCGTGTGAGGAGGTTTCGTGTGCAGAGTCTGACACAGTCAGCGGAGAAAAATGTTGCCGCTGGTTGCCACGTCTGAGAAAACATGAATAAATAAAAGACGGAGAGAGAGAGGGTGAGAGAAAAGAAAAGGGAGAGATAAAGAGTGAAGATCTGTGATTTTTGTTTTGGCTTGGCGGCTGTGTGAAATGGTGATGCAACAGAAGCGCAACGGGGCCTCGACTGCGGGAGCAGAGAGAGAGAGAGCCGAAAACACAGCTCGCATGAAGCTCTTCCAGCTATTAGCAAAGGGGTGTGCGTGCGAGGATGTGGTACATTGGGCTGTTTTTCACACTGATGTAAACACACAGCTTCGCTGAAAGCTGATCTGTGCCCACTGGCACAAACGGCTCCCACACACGCCTCCAATCATTACACCTCACTACGTCCTCACACACACTGAACTCGCACTCTAAATTAATACGCTAGTTCGAACACGTGCTTGACTGAGCTCTATTCCGGCTTGAAATTTTGGTCCAAAACTCGAATACGACCCAATCTGAACCACAAACCCAACCTGAGCTCGGCCTGAAACCAAATGAAAACAGGATAGAGACAGTTCGGCTGTTGCATTGCAACAATAACGTCATTAAGACATAGGTGATAAATAGTAAACTGTGTACATTACATAAATCCATACATTACATATATACAGGTATAAGTTTACAGTTTAATATTATACGGAGTAGTTTTTATAGGTTATGCTGCCTCTACTGTCTTGGTTTGTTCTGTCCTCTTTGCTGCTGGAACATTCTGCCATTCAAAGATAAGATTCAAGGACAGTGGAGGACAGTTCAGAAGCCAATGCTCAACTCAATGATGGAAATTATCTTCATTTCAGGCTGTTTTACACAGCAGCAGCTACAGCTTTATTACAGACCATTGTACAGATGACCCCGCACACATATACACACACACTCAACGGGTAAAGGAGCAGGAGGAGGGAAGAGGGAATAATGCGTGAAAGGTGTAAAACTGAAAGAATGTATGAGTGTTTTGCTGTGGTTTCCCTCATTATCATCATCACTATTTGTTTTAGGCATTGTGTTTACTGGAGGGAGGGAGGGAGAGGGAGAGGGAGAGAGAGAGAGAGTGATAGAGGGGGGGGAGAGAGAGAGAGAGAGTGATAGAGGGGGGGAGAGAGAGAGAGAGAGAG
>JBBPCX010030006.1:0-16178 GCA_037974365.1 Hydrocynus forskahlii | reverse complement strand
TATATGTATATATATATATATATATATATTTATATGTATATATATATATATATATATATATATATACATAAATTGTAGCTAAGTAAGAAAAATATTCCTCTACTTGGGACGGTTAACAGCACACACTTTCATATTAGGCAGCAGACTGGCATTGTTGTATTGGCATCATCTGCTTTCTAAACTTTGTCAAAATAGCAACACAGTATGTTCAGCGAGTGCATCGAGAGCAAGACAGCGAACAGCAGGCAGGTGAACAAAAGACAAAATGCATCAAAAAAAAAAAACATTGCAGAAGGAGCTTGAACGGGGGTTTGCGGCACCTGCACGCACGCGATATAGGTCAAGGGAGGGTTTGCATTTCCTGTGCGTGGCGGTTTAATAGCAGCGCCTCAGCTTCTGAGCCCCATGTCCCAGAAAGCTGTTTCTGCTGCGTCTCCTGAGCTTCTGGGGGAGTACGGGCAGCCAGGGTTTCGGCGTTTGGGTTGGGGAGGGGTAGGAGAGCGTGGGTGATGCGATGTAATCTCACGTCGTGTCGTCTGTGTGGTCTTTTGCCACTCGTATGCCTCATTCACCAAACTCAGGGAGGCAGAGTGGAGATTATATCTGCCAAGGCAGGCGCAGCCTCCAGAATCTAGGCCGTGCTTCACTGTCTATATGAAAAGAAGCTCACTCTGGCATCTGTCTTCAGCATCCTTTAAAGCGATACTTCGGCATGAAAATCATACAGTTTCTCCCTTTACCACAAACACTTCTGAACAGCCTAGACACGTTGGGTGTCTGAAATCTGCTTCTTTACTTTTGAAGCAACAATGCAAACCTAAAAAATAAATTGGCTTCATGTAAACTGCAGGCCTGAATCATCCCACATACGCCCCAATTCATGTTGTACTGTTAAAGAATCTCAAATAGACTTGCTTGTGTAGTTTCTGACACTGTTATGTATAAAAAATGGAAAAATGGGTAAAACATTAACAGTAGCCAAACAGAGGCCTTGGTTTTGGTAAAATTGGAAAATATGTGTTTGTATTCATCCAAACTGTGACTTTAAGGAAGAAATTATGGTGCTCACCACAGTCTGGTGGTGTGAAAAAAACATTTTAGCTGCAGCATTACCCACTTTACCTTCCGAAAAATTGGATTCAGTGATTAGACGTGATGTCACTATTCACAGAGGGAGCGATTCTTTCAAGCGGGCAAAGAACCGGGCCTTTCATGAGAAACGAACACGTGAACAACACACTGAATCCTGTAGAGGGGTATTTGTGAACATGTGGGCTTTTGGCAGAGACGCTCGGCTTTCAGCTCTAAACAACTACACAAACAGAACGAGGGGAAAAAGGCATTATTTGAAATATTTGCTGAATATTTGCATGTTTTCCCCCAACGTTTTCTCTCTGTCTCTCTCTCTCTCTCTTTTTTGTAAATATGTCAGAACAAACAGATGACGGGATAGAGAGCATGCGTAGAGAATAAACGCAGTCATTTGCTTCTCCTCTCTTGGTGGATTACCGAGCCGCCGCCGCCGCTGTGTGTGCCTCTGCCAGTCCCGTTTGCCATTTCTGGGCTCGCGTTGCACCTTGAAATATTTGCCAAATGGATTTCTGAGGCTGTAATTAAATTTAGTCCACCTTCACACGCTTCGTCAAGGTGCAACGAGGAACGGGAGCTTACCACGGACCTTCCTGTCAGCATCCACGAGCCTGCTAACAGCTGGAAACGTCCACTTTTGGACAATTTTGGAAACATTTTCCAGATTTCTTTGCACTTGTGTGCAGAAAAGCAGACAATGCACATAAACCCCAGTTGTAAAGATGGGCAATATGTTTTCTTTATTTTGTGAAAATACACTATAACACATTTTTCTGCATGTATTGTTAGCATGTCTAGAATGCTAAATAACTGCTTTTCTGCTAAATATGTCTAGAATGCTAAATAACTGATCAAATGATCCACTGATCAAATGCTAAATAACTGATCAAATGATCCACTTTTTTTCGGATAACGTTTTTTCACATTTCTTGCCATTTGGTTTTAGCATAGAAAGTGTGTGTTGCATCCCATTAAAACATCTTTAAGATGTTCTGGAACAGTGAGCGGTGGTTGTGAGCCCAGAACATGGAAGCTATGAACGTAAAAGTGCAGCTTCAGAGGAAATATAATGTAGCTTCATAATCACTGCTTAAAGAGTCTCATTAAATGCAGCTAGAGAAAAAAGAGAGACTTTTTGAAGTGGTTAACACTTTATATTCACCTTAGTAGAAAGCCAACACACTACTTCTACAATAATAAAAGACAGAGCTCAAGCACAACAGGAGAAACTGAAACATACAAGGTACAGAACATATCACATGTTTGCCTGTAATGAAATTCAAATGTGTGAGTTTAAACTCGAGCTGACATTCAGCGCAAACACTAAGCTAACACCTTGCTAGCTTTGTCGCTAGCACATCACCATGGGAGAAATTAGCACAAATTTGGTTTTAAAAATTTAATTCATGGGTTAATAACATACACTTTATGATTCTAGGACCATTCCTGGCTCAAATCAAAAAGTTTCCGAGCTGAATCAATGTGATTTAATAAAGTCACAAAGGTTCAGGTTTCAGTCATAAAGATTATTTACAATATTTGTTTTTACATTGTCATTTTTATTCCCACATTTTGTACCATATAAGGATGGGATTAGCACTTAGCACTTGTCTGATTATTATGGATGTTCTCGAATGATCATGGGGGTGGAGCCAGTAAATAACAACAACAACAACAACAACAACAACAATCTGTGTACAGTACATGCATAATCTGCCTAGTAACAAGCACCTGATTGGATGGCAGTCCATTATGACATCATCACTTTTTTCTTTTGGTTCTTTCTTATATCATTTTACTTTGTTTTACTAAATCTTTTTCAGCCTTGCATAGCAGTATATGAAGTAGTATATTATACTAGATTATACATATTATACTTACTACTTTTCATGACAAGTCTTTTTTACTATTTCATTACTTTTTTGTACCGTTTTCCTACATTTTATGACATGTTCTTTTACACCTTCATAGCTTTAAAAAAAGTTTCTACATTTATCATATTTTTGCAACGTTTCATAGCTTTTTATAATATTTTACATTGCATTTGTACTACTTTAAATGTGTTTTTATGTTTTGTTTTTTTTACTATGCTTCTGCTATTTTTACTACTTTATAACTTTTTATACTATTTTATTACAATTTTTCACTACTTTTACTACTCTTTCTGATACAAATTGCATATCCTGAGGCACATCATGATGCTGTATTTCCTCATTTCGCCCGGCCTTGTTTTGGGCCTGTGCATTTGTGATGCCATCCAGAATCATCAGTCAGACCTTGCCTGCTGTGCTCGCCTCACGGTGCGACCGTTAACTTCTTAATGCAACGTGCATCAGAAAGGGCATGTAGCAATTACGCTCTGATGAAATTACACAAATCAGATGTAACGGACCCCCTGCAGCGTGTTACTCTGACTTGAAAGGGTCCAATAAAACCACTTCGCCAGTGAAGTCGCCTCTCAGGTAGACCTCATCTCCACCTCACTTTCATCCTGCCTACGTCCAGCTCAAGCACTTTTCAAAACATTCATAATTCCCATAATAACTGTCCATGGGAAAATGATCATTTAAGTGATTTCATTCAAAGAGCAATCAAGTTTATGGAAGGAGGGAGTAAATAAGCCGTGATCTGGAGTGTAATTGACTGTACAAATGTGGGCTGCAGAGAAGAATTCGGCACTTGTGTCAGCACGCAGAGGCTGGGCTGTGATATTTATCCACACACACACATTACCATGCCCCCCCAAACATCTCCCCCACGCAAGGATTTGAAAAATCCGCATTGTGTGGCTTTCACCAAGCATTCAGTTATTAGAAAAATACTAATTTTGTCGCTCTTAATATCATGGAATATTTCAGCATTCCTGTCTGAATTTACATCATTCATCCAATACCATAATGCCAAATGTACCAGCTCAGCAAAGGAATTTAACTTAGTCTAATAGGCTAATTCTAAATTTGACAATATAAAAATGGTTTAGAAATAACACTGGATTTAAAGATGTACTTAAGGCCATCATTAACATAATAATAATAGAAAATACTCATCTCATTATTTCTTCTTCTTCTTCTTCTTCTTCTACTTCATCTTCTTCTATTATTATTATTAGTAGTAGTTTTATTACTAAAGGTTGGTGGTTATTAATACATTATATAAAGTGTTGCTGTTGAAACAAAATCCATGTTTCTTTCTTCTTGTCATTTAAATTTTTTTAAACAATTTAAAATTTCCAGCTGTGTTTTATTCTTTATCAAAATTTCATAATGAAAGGACCAATAGAAATGACTCAGCATTATTTGAAAATGTTTCACAATTAATGACAATTTTGGAGATTTTGACAATTTTGGAGATTTTGTTCTAATAGCAACTATAGATAGATAGATAGATTGATAGATAGATAGATAGATAGATAGATAGATAGATAGATAGATAGATAGATGGGTAGAAAATCATCATAATCATCTTAATATGAACTGTTGCTGTTATTTGTCAATATATTTTCGCTATTATTACACATACATATGTATGTATGTAATAATTCTTCTTAATAAGAGAATTATTATTATTATTATTTAAGGTTAAGTTTCTACTCTTACTCTTCATATTGTATCTCTCTCTGTATATATACACACACACACACACACACACACACACACACACACACACACATATATATATATATATATTTATATATATATATATATATAGAGAGAGAGAGAGAGAGAGCGAGAAGGAGAGAGAGAGACCATAATATAAGTATAATATTAAAACTGTATTTAGTAAAACTGTAATTTTTCTACATGTCTGTGACTCAGGAAGGTCTTATGAGTGTGATACAGTGACACACACTGCTCTTTCTCTCTTTCTGTCTCTCACTCCCTCTGAAACAGACACTGCTCCTTTCCTCTGTAATTGCAGGCCCTTCCGGATAGATGTTATAGTGACATTATTCATTAGTGTTTGCCCAAAGAAATGATTTTAAATCTTTACAGCGCTCCTTCAAGCAGAATCGCTATTAAGCGGGGAAGCAGTGCACTGACTAAAGTGTTAAATGGTTTGTTGAAGTCGTCTGGGGTACAAGAGATGATAAACATAAATTATGGCTAATATTCTGCACCCGTGAATAGGGGTTTTTATTTATTTATTTATTTTATTTTATTGATTTATTTATTTATTACATCAAAATGACTGGCAAAATGACCCACTGGGCCTCTTCGTTGTCCCGGTCTGGAAAAGTGGACCACCCCTTCGCAACCCTCTGTTTCCCATCCCATAGAAGACACAGACAGAATCAACTGCAGGAGTGTGTTAGCGACTTTCAGACATCTGCTTTACACTTTGAGTCCTACCTAACTGATCTATTCCAACTGTCTGATCTTTGCTTCTTGGAGTGTGTTCTGATTTAATTGGGTTGAACTGGCGCAAAAGCCCTCCAGGAACAATATGCTTCAGCAAATGTCAAAGGCAGGTATTTTTAACGTTTATGAAGCAGGGGTGCAAATGAGCAAAGAACGGGATGTTTTGTGCTCTGGTTAAATATGTGGCACCGACAGACGCCTGCAAAGCATTCATCCATGTTGCATCCATTTCCTTCCAAAGGCAACATCCTGCAGTGCTGTTTCAGACGCTGTTAGCTCGGCTACACACCCCAGTTCAGCGGCTAATCTGGATTTTGGGACTCAGGTTCCATCTGTAAAGAACACTGAGGTCTTAATAGTCTGTCCCAGTGGTGGAGCCCCCTTTGTGAAAGCCTGTTGTCCATTGTCTTCTTAGGCTGCCTATTACTTATCCTTTTTTAGCTTTTAGCGTATAGCAGGAATTATTAGCAGCTTAGCACGCTGGGGCCTCCCAGAGCCGCCCCAGTCGTTTAAGACATCTTTGTGGGTCCAAGGTTCCCTCCAGATCCTCATCCAGGCCATCCAGAAACATACAATGAAGACGAAGCACAATGCTAGCTTACTAGTGTTGCTAGCACTGATTTAGCAAAACATACTTCCAGAATGAGAGAGAGGGACGATGCCAGCTTTCCTAGCCATTTTCCTGGCAGAAATGAATCAGCCATCAATGTTCAGGGAATTCCAGATGTAGATTAATATTATTTAATAGTAGGTTAATAGTCGCAAATGTCGTTAGCAGGTTCTGTCGTAGCTGGACTGGAAATGGCAGGGCACGGGTTTGTGGGTTTCTGGGTGGTGGGGTGTTTTTGGGGGAGTGTAAGTGGGGAGGGGTTGGCGGTTAATAAGTGGGTGACTGGGAGTTACCACACCTCAGGATCTCTGGGCCCGCCGTTTCGGGGAAGCGTGAGAAATCGGTGGCACCTCTCCTGCTAGCTTGGCTGAACTGGTGCCATATCTTGTGATGGACTGAGGCAGGGAGTGGAGGCAGCCAGGGATGAATACGGCTTAATCTTTACACAGGCCACATGTGTGCGCATGATAACACGCATGCTTTCTTCCCGGCGCCGGGCTGTTCTCGTCCTGCTGCCAGGTTGCTGCCTTCGAAAGAGCCGTGTTTCGCTGCGATATTTAGCCTCGTGAGCGGAAAAAGAGTGGTGGCACCTAAGGAGGGGGTTAATGCATGTTTTTGGAATTGGGGAGGCTCAAATTTGCTGTAATTCCTGACACATTTCAAGAGACAGATATGGGAGTCTTACGGCTGCAGACAATATGTAAAAGCAACTATAAATGGATCGCTCCCATATTAGTGTCTGATATTGGGTGTCTTAAGGCCCGGTTGCAATGGAGATAGTTATTTTCGAGTCATCTTAGCTGGTGGGGAAGTGCTTGTCAGCTCAGCAGTAAACGCAGGCCACCAGCAGAGTCGCTGAGGTCGCGCCTCCTGTACCGAATCCACCCCGCAAATGCGCATTCGGCAGGCTTCAACAAATTAAACAAACGTTGCTCTTGTGTGTGTGTGTGTGTGTGTGTGTTTGTGTGTGTGTGTTATTTTCTCCTCGCCTTTCTCTGAGAACAAAAAGGCCTTTACTGTGATTGCATTACCATAAATGATTCTATAGCATCTGCCCGTCAATAATTATGGTACAGATTTGCCTGACCTTTGACCCTGAGTTTGGATGAAACCCAGGTGGAGAGCGGGCCGGCTAAATTGTCAGACGCTCCCTCCCATGTCCTCTCCCACGCACATGGCTCCACAGCCGGCTCAATTAAAAACCAGGGCAGGCTGTGATATTAGCGGCAAATTAATAGACGCTCACTAATTGAATGTATCAAATTCAGACGGTGCCACGTCTTCTAAACAAATGCACTTGCATGTTTGAGGAAATATTGGATACCCAACGAAAGCTTTTTATTTGGATGCTACTATCTGGACTCCCAGTGGTTTATGATAACCAATTTAGTGGTTAGTTACTGGTTAATTACAGCTTAGCTTTAGTATTTAGTTGCTTTTTTAGTGTACAGATAATTTCTTAAATCATCTTAAATGCATTTAGTAATAACCAGTAGCAATATAAATAAATAACTATACATCATATGCAGTTATTTATATATAAACCCAAGCAAAGTGATTGGGGCACCCAAGGCTTGCACAAGAGCTCCTGTAACTGCTGAAAAAGTTCATTCTGGCTCTGATAGAAAGGGGTCAGAACAGACAGGGAATCACAGCTTGCTGTGTATGGGGCTGTGTCACTGCAGACCACTCAGTGGGCCCATGCTGACCCCTGTCCACTGTCTACAAGTCCAAGTGCCTACAATGGGCAGGTGAGCAGCAGAACGGGACAAAACCATGTTATTTATGTAGATATACACTACTGGCCAGAAGTTTGGGCCCACCCCTGTATTTTTAAAAAATAAACCATAACTGCTCTGTCAATTTTTTACAGGAATATACTTAAAAGAAAATACTTAAGAAATACTTAAAACAAGCATTACAGGCTGGTTTTGAAGTATAATGCAACAATACATACTGTAAATGCAGTAAAAGGTTATGTTCTTTGAACTGGATATAATTTTGGGACCGTTGTAACACTTCATCCTGTCGAAGGATGAAATTTTGTCCAATGACACGCAAACCAGGACGAATTGTGTGATGTTGAAAAATGTTGAAAAATGTCTTCAAAATCAATAGTTTGAGCTTTTGTACCTAAATGGTGTGTTGCTACAGACTACAAAATATTGAAATCCAGTCAGTTACATTTGTTTTTAGTATTTCTAAGTAATGTTTTCTTGTTATTTTCTTGTTATTTTCATATAGTTATATACATTTATAACTATATCTATCTATCTATTTATCTATCTGTCTATCTATCTATCTATCTATCTATCTATCTACATATGCTGTATTCTCTCTCTTTATATACACATCCTTAATTAATAACAGCATCTCTCAGCAAATTCTTGTTCAGTCTGACACAATAGTCAGATGCTGTCCTAATTGCAAAGTTAATTGTCTTCCGGAGGCCGTCAGCTGTCATTTAGGAGGATTCGATCCTGTCCTCCTCTCGCGGGACTAACTTTATTTTGGTCTCCGTACCTTGGGAGAGCGTGTTTCGGTGCAGACGGCCGTTTGGTTGCAGAACGCAGCATTTAGAGCCGACTGTTTAATTATGGCCAAATGAGGCGGACTGTATGCACTCTTTAATTCTGTGTATAAATTGTTTTCTTAAACGCTGCACAACTGAGACAATCAAACTTTTCATTAGCTCCCTCTTCCCTCTCGTGGTGCCTTCGCCGTCTCCTCCCTGCTCTTTCTCAGGTGTTCCAGTAATCTGGGCCGTTTTGCGCCAAAGCAGGGGAATTCTCTGCTGCGTTCCGCGAGGAATTCTGAATGTCTGAACGTTTGTCACTCGCCGTCTCTATCCGCATGCAAACATGGCAAATACTAATCCATCTAACCATCCAATTAGGAGGCCCGCTCGAACGCCTCCCACTGCTGAGAGCAGGAGTCTCCGCCGAGCCCTTGTAAAACATATATTATTGAACTCCTTCATGTCACGCTGTGTGGACTGAAACTGATGTAACGTTATGTCACCGCTGATTCATGCCACTTTCGAGGCTGGGGAGGATGGGAGGTAGTCATCTGCAGGCTTCCTCCTGCTACGCACCTTCTTTCTCTTTGAGGAAGGGAGGAGGGGGATCAGTTTGGGCTGCAGTGACTCATCTTTGAACCAACAAATGCAGATTTGTCTAAAACCCACTGCAGTTTACCGGTCATATACCATTTGCTGCGTGCCGCTGACGTGGCAGCTTCATTCAGCTCATGTATTTGTGGATGAAAGCGAAGACAGGCTTCAGTTTGCCGTGATAATAAATGGCCCTTTATCTGATGCAGCGCGGGCCTTTTCCGCTTCGTTCTCATTTAGCGAAATTGGACATGGCCCGCGGGCGGCCTTGTTGAACAAGCTGGGCCGCGTTCACCCGGGGTCAGCGGCGCTTTAATTGATTCTTTTTCTACTTACGTTTCTTATTAGACCTGCCATGTTCTCTGTGGGTACGTGTCATCGCTCCTCCCTGGCGGCAGCTTGAAGAGAGCAGGAGAGAGAGAGAGAGAGAGAGAGCGAGGAAGAATGAATAATGGTCACTTTTATTTTGTCCAGACACGGCTCACTTTTAATAGAAGAACAAAGTTTAAATTTTAAATTAAAAATAGACTTAGGTGTCACTTTGCTTGCTCTTTATTTCTCTTTGGAGCTCTTCATACATTTTTATTAAATATAATAGTCGAGACACTGCAGGTGAATACAAAAAAAACAATGAATTTTTGGACATTTGGCAAAAAAAATACATTTTGATATACAAATATGTTGAAGAACAAAAAAAAACTCTCCATATGATTTTAAAATTGATTTTTTTTTTCATTGTAATGGCACACTCCAGAGGGAAGGCTTTACAGAATGACAAGTGAAATCTTAATGTTTTATTGTTAAATCAAGAAAAAAAACCATACTTTTATTACGATGGACAACTTTTTTAACATATTTGATAGACAGTTTCATTTAATTAGACTTCACCAGTCCACATTATACTTGGTGTACTTGTGGCCCCACATGGCTGATCCAGAATAAGAGGTTTGTGTCCCTAGGTAGGTCTGCTTAAATTCATCTACATGGGACTCATCGTTTTCAAAAATAATAAAATGAACAAACAATCTGAAACTGGTTTGTGAATTATAAGGTACTGGATTGTGAATCACATATAATAAAAAAAGGTTAATGTTAATTCAAACTAAAACTAAAAAGTCTTTTCACCACAATAGACCAGTCAGAATACATTTTGTGGCATTTGTCCGTTTCATTCTGGATGTAGTTTTTGGTCATGAATGTGTTAAGTTGTTGTTGTCTGTTACCGATGTCCTGTGGTCTTGTTTTGTTCTTTAGAACAGTTAGTCCAATGCTCTTGGACTAACTGGTAAAAAACAAAACATGACACTGATGAACTTTTTGCACAGCAAGGGTCAGGTTGAAAATGGAAAACGGAATTCCATGGATTGGAATTTATGATGAAATGGGTTCTAAACTCTCTCTTCTTCAGCCTCTTCTCGAGCACATACTGAAAGGTGCACTTGCAAAGGTGTCAAACCATGGCTTGTGGTTTTCAACCGTACTCAAAAATTTCTCCCCAATTGTAAGGTGTTTCTTATACAGTGGGCCTCTACTGTTCACTATGCCCAAATTGGGTTTTGAATGTGGCAAATATAGGAAAGTCATAGATGCAATAACTGGATTTGGAGCTGAGTGCTTATCTTGGCTGGGCTTTCTCAAACTCAGTAGCTGTATTAACCTCACCCAAACTCGGATCCACAAGGCCATTACCAAGCCTGAAACTCAAAAAGACCTGAGACTACACCCCACCAAACCAATACCGACCCAATGCATGACATTGACTGTTTTTCTCCACTTTGTGCTAAGAGATGTAAGCTGTCAGATTTTGCTGAGGCGACAAAACTGCAGAGTTTGAGTTCGAGTGTTATGGGCACTGTTGTGGAAAGTTAAAGTCATGTGATCTTCACCTCACAATGTGGTCATGAGCTCAAAAGTTTTGGAACAGCAAACAATCTACAAGTGTTGCTTCCAAAATAGATCGAAGACTGTGCTACTACAGATGGAAAAGTCACAAGCTCAGATGTAGAATTCACAGAGGAGGAAATGTCAGCTCGTTACTGACCATATTTACATATGCATCATTTTCCGAATGATGACTCTTGTTTTAGTCACGATTGGGTTCTGACTAGACTTGTTTTTGGTCTCTGAGATGAATAAACCCTTTCTGTTTCTGTCCATGTGGTTAGCCCAAATTTTCTGGCTTGAATACCCACACTTGTAATCTAAGAATAATCATGTTCATACTTTCCAGAGGTTCAACCAAGGTGGCACTCAATGAAGGTAATTTTAACTGCTTCATTATTTTTTTCCTGAAAAGTGTATTTTGTTATTAAAAAATCTTATGGCAGGTAAAGCCATAAATACTTGTGTCCACTCACTATCCGCTTTATTGGACACAACTAATTTGTTGGTTCACCTTGCAGATGTACAATTATTGAAGATGGTTAATCTGATGTTGTATAGATTGTGTTAATCATCCTCTAATCTTTCACCAGTGCTCAGTTTCTGGCCACACAACACCACAGTGGTGTCCTGTGGTTTGGGGACATTTCTTGTTAGGGGCTTATTCTCAGTCTAACGAGACATTAAGCGGTATGAAAACTCCAGCAGCACTGCAACTCACACACACCCATACACACACACACACACACACACACACACACACATTCACGCATGAGCACTAACATGCCACTACCATGTCAGTGCAAAAGTGTCATTATAAAAATTGTCCTCATTATTGATGAATGCGGGGCTAACAAATGATGCAGGGAAACAAACGGACTATAATCTGTAACTCCAAACTAGAGCTGATAAAAGTGGGTATGTGGTCCTAAAGAAGGCGTCTGTTGGTGTATGTCATTTTCAAGAATGCATAATTTATAAATATAAATACAAACTACAACATGCTTTCCATTTTCAGGTCACTGATGTTTATAGGCACAATCGGAAAAGCAGCACAACTGGAACTGACTTGTTTACATAATTTGTGGTTATTCGGAATTCGTCATCATCCCATTCGGGTTTGGAACGTCCATTCACAGGTAAACGCGACCAGTGTTTTTGACGCCTGATGGCGTCACACGGCTACCCAGCCCTCAAGGCTCCTCGCAATTTCCGCAACAAGAACTCTTGCCGTTTGCCTGGCAATGATCAGTTGCCTAGAACAAGAAATCTCAAAAGCTCAAATCACAACTGAATAGAAATGTTCAGTTTTCAGCCTCAAAACTGATTCTCTAATGAGACTGCATTTTGGTACTAAATTCCCACAGTCCGCCGAAACGTGAGAACATCATGAAATCAATTTACTGTAATTAGGGGAATCCGCTGCGTGTCATATCGAAGTTTTCGCACCACTACAATGACTTTTGCAGTTTGGATATTACTCACTGAACTCACCGTATTGAAAAAAATGTCTGGTGTTTTTACCCTCTGATGTGGCAGATTGTGTTTCTATACTCCTACAGCTTACCTGAAGTCAGTCACGCCTGTTCTTTCCACTACGACTTCAACAACACACTGTTAGAGGATGTTACTGCTACAGCACCTTCCTGAAAGACCTCGACAGAAATGAGAGGTTGGCTTTCAGTTTCAGGCGATAAAACTACAGGACCGTGCAAATTGATGCACTTGTTTTCACAAAGCTGTGTTGGTGGAAATATCTATTTTGGGTCTTAAGTGAACTGTCTTCTTGTTAAACCATGTAGAAAATAGTATGCAATGTTCTGTCTACCCTTGATTTGCATACTACAAAGCAATCTGGGGAAGATGCCTTGTGCAACTTGGGTAATGTTCTGGCCCGGACTGGTGGTGATGATCATTGCTATTGATTATAATTTGCTCAATCAGTGCCTGCTAGCCTGTAAAAAACCTGAATGAAGGTTTGGTGAAATTACTTTTGGTGGAACCCAAGTGTCCACCCAGCAGCCTTGACTCTACTGGAGACCTTCTCCACTGGAGCATTGGGTCTTCTCTAATTCTCCTGAATGCATCTTTCACCTTCGCTACGAAAGTAATACAACTGGGACAGGAATAACTCCTGACACATTTGCACAGCTCAAAATAAACATAAAGTTTCTTTTTGGTTTCGGAGCGTTGCATAGCTCAAAATTCAGGGGGATCCCCACAAAAGCGAAGTGTTGCAGCTCCCAAAACCATGAAGAACATTTATATTGGACCCGAAAGTTTGAACACCCCTGGTCAAATGACACATTTTGTCAAATTACACCCCTGGTCAAATGACACATTCTCCTCTACAGAGAAGACCCTAAAACAAGGCGTTTCTGCCAAATCTGGTGGACAGTTTCTACTGATCTGCTTAATGGTGGTGGTGGTGGTGGCCTAGTGGGTAGGACACTTGCTTCTAGACCAAGAGGTCATGGGTTTGAATCCTACCTTTCGCACACCACTACTGGGTCCCTGAGCAAGACCGTTAACCCCAAGTCGCTCCAGGGAGACTGCCCCCTGTAGTTAGGGAATGGAAGTCACTTTGGATAAAAGCGTCCAATAAATGCCATAAATGGAAAAAAACAAAACATTTTTGTCATAATTTTGCATGAGGCACAGCTTACATTAAAATCAATAAAACATGTAATTTGGCTAAATTTACCCAAACCTTTGCATACCACTATATTTCATTATTATTATTATTATTATTATTATTATTGTTGTTGTTGAGGTACTCCTCACTCTGTTTCAACTAATACAGAAGTTCAAGCGTTATCGTCCATCTGTCTGATGTCAAGCAATGATGAATATTATGTGAAGCTAAAACATTTCTCACTCTTTGTTGAACCTAAAAATGAAAAAAAAAAAAAAAAACTCAACCCAACAGTCTGGAGGTCTCCTTCTTTCAGGGTTGGCAGGGGTGTGTCTTCCACAGGGCCTGTCCATTGCTACCATTTATCAAATTTATCCTGTAAAATACAGGACTGTGCAAAAGTCTTAGGCATCTGGAAAATTGTGTGTAAACGTGTTTATCAGAGCATCAATAATATATTTGTAAAAAACCATAATACAAACATAATACATACAGATTAATTAACAATACAGTGTGATTTGATATGTGTTGGTTCCACCATTTCCAGACGTCTTGAGGAAGGCCAGAATTTACACTTGCTACCCAGTATCCAGTTAATCTAATCTAATCTAATCAGTTCTTCATTAAATCAAACAAGGTGCTGCTGATGGAACTGGACAAAAATTCATCTCTGAGAAATCAATAACTAAATCTGAGTCTTAAAAGTAAACTAATGAACAAATGTATTAAGCAATTTCCTCCGGGATGCTGGGCAACGAGTAAATAAATGCTGGGCAACGATTACCATTTTTAATCATGATAAATCGCATGGTTTTCTGTGATTAATCGCAATTAATCTCATTGTTATACGCTAAATTAAATAATTAATTCAAAAGTAGTGCATTGCATACTTTTGTTTTTTAAGTACTGCTATATGAACAAAAGTGCAAAAACATTTTGTTTGCAAACACTTTAGACAGTTAAGGAGCTTTTTAACAGCAGTGTTCCCTTTAACACAGTTACACAGCTGCAGTTTAAATATTTCTTGTAAATCTCAACTTTAATGTAATCAAAACAAATATTAAACCAAAGCTATTTGCCACTGCAAGGCGTTCACGTTTTATCTAGTTTGTCATAGAAAAACAAGTTTCCCTCACAGTCCACAGCATTATAGCAGCAGGGGACCAACTCCGTATGGAAGTCCATGCATCTGAATGCAGTGTCATATTTTATGGACAAAAGTATTGGTGTGCCTGACCATTACATCAACAGGTCAGGCATCCCAATACTTTTTCCATATAATATGGACAAAAGTAATGGGATGCGTGACCTCCATCCTAAGAATTTTCAGGTTTTTAGATAAAAGTTTCTTCTGAAATCAAGAATATCATGGGGAATCTGTCCTTTCTTTGCTGTTGTACTCTTCTGGGAAGACTTTACACTATGGTTGGAACATTGCTGTCAGGATTTGATCGTGTTCAGCCCCAACAGTAGGTACTAGTTCAGTAGGATGAATAGTTCTGGAACATGGAACACCACCACTCATACTTATGTCCATACAATATAAACGAAAGTAATGGGATGCCAGACCACTGCGAAAACCAGCCGAGACTTAGAGCTGTGAGTTCCACGCTGCCACGGGCACAAAAACACACCAAAAACTTTCAAAATAAAAGTATTTTTAAAAACCTGTGTTAACGCTCAATCAAATAATTGTCACCGTTAAGTAAATAATGTGTTAATGCGATAATAATGTGTTAACCTGCCCAGCCCTAATATGTATCTTTGATATATAACATCCTTGATTTTCTGAGTATCAGTACAAATCTTCTTCATTGTCCAGAAAATAATGTCAAAGTGTATTACTCTGTTTACTTCAGTCTAGATGTTAAGTGAATATCTGTATTATGGCCAATGATTTTTATCAGTTGCAGTTACTGAAGCTCAAATTGCTTAGTAGTATAGTTCTGTTGCTCACACCTCCTTGACTCTGATTTAAATGCTAAGAAGCTTGTTTAATCATAAATATGTTCCTGCTGTTTATCTTAAAGCACTCGTTTATAAGAACTGCGGTATGACAGGAAGAATCTGACCTTACCTGAAGCTTAGCCACATTTCTCTTTGCGGTTCCTGTTGTCACCCCTTTTCTCCTCCCACCCCTGAGTTTCTAGGGGTATTTCCTACCAGACTTTAAAAGTTCAGGGAGCCTTGTGGTCAAAACATCTCGATGATCTGCTCACAAGTGATTTTTTGGTCTTTCATTTTGTAAGCAAGAAGCCTGCAGCGCTTCTGAATTTGGCAACACACCAACATCCTTCAACAGGAGAGTGATTGTGGTATAGCATGCATATATTTGGTTATTTGACTATATGTTCTGTTTTAAAAAAAAACGGACAAATGTATAAATGTATACACACACACACACACACACACACACACACACACACACACACAGGCCCGGATTAAGGTGGGTCTGGGCCCCGGGGCAAGGAGATTGCAAGGGCCCCACTCTCC
>JBBPCX010029955.1:2110-16179 GCA_037974365.1 Hydrocynus forskahlii | reverse complement strand
ATAGGGGGAATTGGTCCGGTGTATTGGTCCTCTACTGCCCCCAGCGCAAGTCAATGCAATCTTTAGGTTTGGTTATATTTGTCAGTGATGCTTGACAGTCCAGACAGTAATAACTCAGACTAACCCGCCTGTTCTCTTTCTCTCAGGTGTGAAAAGTAGAAGGGAAGGAAAAGGCTATAGAGAGGAAGAGCTAGAAGGATCCAACATGGCTGCTGAGGAGAAGCCTGGTGTGAAGACCAGTACCTCCATCCTGCCCTGCTTCCTGTTTGTGGAAGTAAGTCAACAACCACTCAAGTTAAATCTCCAGCCTTCCTTGGACCTACAGACACACAGATTTAATGCGCAGATTAGTGTAAAAGTCCACAGGGCCTTGTGGCAGTCTAATTCTGTCATTCATCTGGGCCTTAAGGAGGATAACGCAGAATGTTTGAGTCTGATTTGGGTACAGACCTTTTTGCTTGTGGAATTTCACTCCGCAGTGAAATGCAGCCACATATACAAAATGTGATCAGTCCCAAAAAAGTAGCAACAAAATTCAAACAAACCAATAAAGAAGGTCTTCCAGTGTAAGCAATATACTATTTCATTGCGGTTTATGTAGATTTTCATATGCAACCATAAAAACGTGTAGGTCAATGGTCACATTTCATTAGTGCACTTACATGCTTGCAGATTAGACATGATGACAGTTGGCACTTCAGTGTACTTAACATGAGACCAGAGGCTTTTTAATGGGAATTAATCATGACTTCCATTTTATACATAGAATAAGTCCATTCCATTTACTTAGCCCCACTCCCTTTCCATCTCCACATTACTAGAGCTGTCACAGTATATCAACCACAACATCAGCCTTCACAATACTGACATCTCTGAGGTCTCTGATATACGAATCAGCCTGTGTTCTTTTTTATTAATCACTAGGCATATCACTATCACAATATGTAGCAATATGATCTATATATGGTAAATTTTTCATATCAGGCAGTTGTATGGTGAGGATATCAAAACGGATAATGCCAAAGAAAAAAAACTCTATCACTAAAGAACCAAAAGGTTCTTTCAGGGAATAAAATCGGTTCCTCTATGGCATCACTCTAACAAAATGCTGCAACTTAAACCTTTTATGAAATGATAAAAGTAACATGTCTATAAGTTCAACATAGACCCCAAAGAAAAGGCAAAAGGTGTGTTTTTGTAGATCTCCAGTCACAGATGATAACTGAACACTGAAATGTAGTGCTACACACCTAAAGACCTCTACAGTTCTAAGCAAGGTTTGTTAGTTGGTGTATCAGTATGAACTGTACTACAAATGGTTTAGTGTTCATGCCTAGAAAGAGCAACAAAGGCTGATTAAGGAGTTACTCTGTTATTAAACAGAGTGTTAATTTAACATGGCTGAGGTTTCAGCCCGATTGAATGTTACATCCTGTATTTACTTACTAGGCAATGGTGAGTCATTTATGCACTGTAATTATCAATTATTAACACAAGGCTGTATGACATGGGAACGTTTCCTGCCTTGACTGAATGAGCAAACTGACTAGTGATTCTCTTAAGAACCAAAGTGTACATCAGTGTCTTGGCAGTGCTGGTAAATATTTCAGCACCGTAAGGAAGCAGTGTTTATCACAGCGAGCGCTGAATGTGTTATAGCTCTCCCTTCACCTCCACTGTCGCTCTGAGTTCGGAGGAACAAGCCTGGTGTGTATCTTCTGAAGCATGAGGGTGTTCCTCTGTCACCAGGAGGTTTTAGTGAGAGCTAGTGGCTGAGATCAAACATACTTATATGTTCACAAATGCACAAATACATCCAGAGGTATCTGCCCAGATGCACGTCTTACTGGAGCTGAGACGCAGATCTTTCCTGGTGTGGTCAAACATCAGGCAAGCACCAAGTGGCAGCAGCCGAGCAGACTAGAGGACAAAATCAATATGGACTACAGACATAGTCCTAAAGCAACGTCCCATGACTTCAGACCTCTAATGACATTGGCATGAGGCAACTAAACAGGAACAAAGATACAGGCGATTCCATCCTTTTGAGAGTGGTGATAAGCAGGGACGACCCGATATGGGAATGGATGACTGATATCTCTGCTGATTACCAGTCTGAAAAGCAGGGTGATAAGCAGGCAGGACCCAATATGGGAACTGCAGACTGTTAGGTCGTATTCTTCTTCACGACATCTGCTGATTCCTATGCTCAAACATTTGTAGATGGTGAAACATTGGCCTTGTTGTCAGCAGATTGCAATCTAATTCCCTTGCACTGCCACAGCCATTCACGGCCATGGCTGTTTTATGTCTTCTCCATTAAGTGTGTTGAGCTGTTCAATAATGCTGAAATTAAGTGGTGACTGGTTTTACATGACCAGGAGGAAGCAGATACTTGCCCTCAAATTCCTTGCTTGGTAATATTGTGTGATGAATGGAGACCTGAGGGGATCTGACAGTAATATAAATGGGAAGAAAACTGATAACTGATAGATGGATAGATAGATAGATAGAGAGAGAGAGAGATAGAGAGATAGAGAGATAGAAAGATAGAGATAGACTATGTGCATAAGAGATGAGTAAATCTCTGACCTCACAACAGCTCTATTCAATAGTGGCTCTGTAGAAAATGATTTGGCGCATCATAATACCACCGTTTGATTTGTTAATGTTAGTACAAATTAGATTTATATGCAAAAATGCACTGAATACACAATGAATTGGGGAACGATGTGCACAGCATTGGGATGTTGGTGATAAGAACAATGCAAAGCTTCTTTTGGATTTTTATATTTTAAAAATATAATAATTGTACTTATGGCCCAAAAGTAAGTGCATACATTTACTGAGTATTACTGTAATCAGTTATGCTCTAACATTGCACAATCCTCAAATCCACAACACATCACGAAACACACTGTGATGCTGCTTGTGATGGTGCTACTTACTGATACTGCAGAATGCCGTGACATGTAAATGAGTCCTCAAACAAATTACAAACTGTTCTGTCAGCTTCCCGGCCAGACATAGTTGTTCCAGATGTTCTGTGGGTGTTTCGATGATTCAAGCCAAGCAGTTCATTTTGGTCAATAAAAATGCAAGCCAGTCTTAAGTTATGTTCATCAGTGTGTTTAATAAACTGGAAGGCATATTACATTTGCAGGATGTACCAGTACAATATGTATAATGGGATTATGTCTATTGGTACAGCCTTGTTGCACATTATGTATTATGCATTGCATAATGAACTGGGTTCTGATTATACATTACATGTGAGAGAGAGAGAGAGAGAGTAAGAGAGAAGAAATGTAAACAAGAAATGTAAAAGAATTTGCTGAATATTTAATAGGAAATATTAAAGCAAATTTAATATGTGGCTGATGTTTTTGTATTCTGATGAAAGTGTCAGGAATTGGTAAGGGGACTGCTGTTTGATTGGATTTCATGGTTTAAACAAAAAGGAAGGGAGGAATCGAAGACTTTGGAAGGCACGAACACTGGGAGCCTAAGATGAGACACACACACATACAAATTCCCACTCTGGCATCTCTACTGCTGTTACTATGGAGACCAATCAGCTGGATTTCTTGCCATCCGTCTGTCTGCACACCCTTCTATCTTTCTGTCCATCAATTTCATCTTTATGCTGTTCTCGCTCTGTTTTTCCTGTGCTTGCTCTCCTTTTGTCCATTTCTACATGCATCGCACACACACACATACACACACACAAACACACACACACACACACACACACACTACTGTTTTCTCTCTCTACTTGTCACTTTATGTGCTGTGGGTCCATAACTTCACACCATATTTGCTTTGGTGACAGCATGATTTACAGAGACAAGCAAGGCGGTAACACATAGGGGTTGCAAACCACAGGCAACTTAAGTTACAGCGAATAAAATTTCAAATCTCAAATTTCATCATTCAGTTTGATTTGGTTTCCTTGGTAAGATTAAAAATATATTGCACCGGTATTGGAAAGTGGACAGATGCCACTTGTCTGTTATTTTTCATGTGCCTTTAGGTCCATAAGTATTTGGACTTTGATGCAAATTTTGTAATTCTCCTCTCTTTATACAACCACAATGGATTTAAAATTAAGCTATCAAGATGTGACAGAGGCATAGACTTTCAGCTTTTATTTAAGGGGAAATTAGTATAGAAAATTATTGCCAAAGATGCTTTATGCTTGTAGGCTTTTGTGTGGCCCCATGCTTATATATGTGAGTTGTGCTGCTCTTCAGTTTATGGTAAGGGCTGCGCTTACGGTGACATTCAATAAATTAGGCGTACAGACATTTGTGGAAACGATATCCTTCTATAAGGAGTTGACTTTTCTGTGTTCTAGTGTAATGACTATAAAAGAGCCAGTGAAAACTTTGTTCCATCCTGCAGACTGCATGCATTCTGTGTGATGTAAGCCCTTTTTGCAAAGAGAATAAACTACAAGCTTGTAACCTACAGAGAGTGTTCAGTTTTCCTCTTCTACCATTTTTGCCACAACAGGGGTTTAACAGTGGTATTGCATTGAGCTTTCAGAAATGGCAGCCAATTTTCACAGAGTACCTGCATTTTCAGAGGCTCAAAAGTAATTGGACAATGTAAGAAAATATAAAAAATATGTATTGTTTTTAATGCTTGGATGAAAATCCTTTACAGTCAACGACTGCCTGAAGCCTGGAACCCACTGGCATCACTGAATATAGAATTCCCTTCCTTGAGATACTTTGTCTCTACTGCTGCCACCTTCAGTTGCTACTTGTTTGTTGGTCTTTCAGCCTTCAGTTTTTTTCTTCAGTAACTGAAAAGCTGCTCTGCTGAGATCCGGTGACTGATTTGGCCTTTGAAGAATGTCCCATTTCTTTACCTTGAGAAACACTTGGTTTGCTTTCGCAGTATGTTTTGGGTCAATATCCAAATACACTGTAAAGCACCTTACAATCAGCTTGGCATCATTTAGCTAATAGTATTGCCATATACACTTGTGAATTCTTTCTGCTACTTCTGTCAGTCATGGCAGCCATACATGCGTGTGCCATAACACTACCTCCACCGTGTTTGAAAGGTAATGTGGTGTTTCAGATCATGAGCTGTAGCTTTCCTTTTTCATACTTCTCTCTTCCCATCATTCTGGGACAACTTGATCTTGGGTTTGTTCCTGAAAACCCTTACTCCAGAAGTGGTCAGGCTTTTTAAGACCTTCCATAGCAAAGTATAATCTAGTCTTCCTGTTCCTCAATGTTACCAGTGGTTTGCATCAAGAGGCAAACCCTCTGTATTTACATTCATGAAGGCATCAATCGTTTGTAGACTTCGGCAATGATACACCGACCTCCTTAAAAATGCTCTTGACCTGACTAGATGTTATGAAGTGGATTTTCTTCACCAAGCAAATAATTCTGTGATCATTCACTTTTAATTGCCTTGCGTGGTCTCTCAGGCTTTTGTCGTTGCTGAGCTCACCAGTGCAGTCCTTCCACCTGGTGAATGGGTTAAATGCAGAGGAAGAATTTCGTGCTGTTCACACTGTGTGCTGTGGTGTGTTTACATATGCTAGAATGGTCACATTCACTTCACTTTTTCACTTTCACTTTTTTTAACTGTTGATTTGAGCACTCCTAAAGTTTTATTTCTCCCTGCTAGGTTTATTTTGTTTTTCCAGTCTAATGATGGCCTACTTTACTTGTATTGACATCTGTTTGGACCTCATGTTGAGTTCCAGTGACCAGCTACCAAACTGCTTTCAATCAACTCCAGACCTTTTATCTACTTAATTTGTCATGGAATAACAAGGAACCAGGCCACACCATGTCCAGTTACTTTTTTAATTTCTGTCAATCCCCTTGAATTAATGCTGAAAGTTTATACTTCCATCACATCTCTATCACCATTTCTTCATTCCAAATCCATTGTTGTCGTATATGTAGAGAAAATCAGTGCCCAAGGACTTATGGACCTAACTGTAACTAAAGGTTAATTTTTAATGTTTTATTTGTAATACATCTTTAATAATTTGTAATATCTAATAATTTAATGTTCTTTGTAGCTCGATGTTTTCAGAAAGTGCATCCAGATTCTATAATCTAGTATGTGATGGGTGTGTGTTAGGACACTGCCAGGATGAGGTAAAACATGAAAATGTGTAAACCTGAGGATGAGGAAACAATGAAAAAAATGTTACTTAGCAAAAAAATGTACCTTTTATTTTAAAAAGCCAAGAGACTCTGTTCTGAGGGTTGAGGTGAAGGTTAGGGTTGGGTTGAGGTGTAGCATTCAATTACAGTAATGTGGATCTTAATGTAAAATGCCCTTCAAAGGGCATTTTCCATTAAGATCCACATTACTGTAATTGTGTGTGTGTGTGTGAGAGAGAGAGAGAGAGAGTGAGAGAGAGTGTGAGAAAGAGAAAGAGAGAGTGCATATGTGTGATGGCTGTCTGCATAACTCTTGGATGGCTGTCTGTGTTGCTGTAAAAGTGTGAACTGCTGTACGTTATTGTGTAACTGTGAGCTGCTGTGTAATTGAAGACAGATTTCTTATTTGTTCAAACACCTTTGGCCAATACAGCTTGATTGGGATTGTGATTACTACTGTAACACTGTGTCCTATACATGCTGCAGACCTCTCAGCATTTCAGCTTGTGCTCTGTTCTCTCTGCTCCTTTTTAATGCCAAGCTGTTCCTGCAGATTTGTTTAGAAGTTCTGAGGTGTTAGATAAGATAAGATAAGATAAGCTAAACCTTTATAAGTCCCACAAGTGGGAAATTTGCTTTGTCATGGCAGAAAGTGGACGGTACAAAGTTAAGAGCAGCAAAAATTAAGAAAACAACAGAATAGAATAAAATACTATACCAACAGTACAGTATAAAATGTACACTATACAATCTAGAAATATAAATATGGACATCTGTATTATAAAATATATACATCTGTATATGTCGACTATATGTAAACTATATGTAGACTTAGCCAAGTACTATGTATGTACACAATGAGTATATGTGTGTATATGAACGGAGTGGCTATATAAGTAAATATAAGAACACTGTAGAGACAGTGACAGGCATGGTAGAAATGCACCAGAAAAATTACACATTTAGGATCGTACCAAGGTGTGTGTTCATATTGCAGTCATTTTAGTGTAGTGTTTTTATTTTTATTATTGTTGCATTTTAACAGTAGCAAATTTAAAGTTTTTAATTTTAACAAAAATATATACACAAAATACAGAATACTTTAGCAAGAAAAATGCTTACTATTTCCATGAAACTTAGGAGTGTGAAGTAACTGAAGTGAAATTATAGAACACAAGCAGCAATGAGAAAGAGAGAGAGAGAGAGAATTTAATACTCTAAATTAATCACTTAATTTATACTAATTACTCCTGAAAGTCTTGTTCATTTGAGGGGAAAGGGGGTCTCTGTACTTCCTGTATGTTTCAGTAGGGGGTGCTGTTGGAGTGGTCTGTGTTTCTGTGTCCTGTATTGGCTGCAGTACCGCTTCTGTCCACTGTGGTATGGTGGCGCACTACCTGTGATCTGTAGAAAGATCACCTTCATTTTGCTGCATATGTTCCTTTATTCATTTACCTTCCACTTATAAAACTGTTACAATGAGCTAACCTGGAACCTTTATAGACGTTTGTGCATAATTGCACACACACAGCCACAGAAACACACAGACACACGTACACACGCACTCATACTTGCTCATTAGCACCATACTGTGGGATCACACACCTTGCACAGTGTGTGTTTGGCTGACATTCTTGTCCCTATAAATATCAGACGTCTGACGGTGGCTAACACTTGTTCACTTGCACCTGTCGCAGAGAGGAAGTCTTTCAACTGAAGATATGTACACACACACAACCCACACACACATATACAGCTATGTGCTTTGATCCGCTGGGCAACCCTGAATAATGATTTCTTTGGTTTACATCTGTTAAAGGCTGCTTTCTTCTGTGCAGCGTAGAGAGAGAGAGAGAGAGAGAGAGAGAGAGAGAGAGAGAGAGAGAGAGAGAGAGA
Source organism: Hydrocynus forskahlii (assembly GCA_037974365.1). NCBI lineage: Eukaryota > Metazoa > Chordata > Actinopteri > Characiformes > Alestidae > Hydrocynus > Hydrocynus forskahlii. Next base: position 8,140 of record JBBPCX010029955.1, on the reverse strand, counting down.
GAGAGAGAGAGAGAATGGGCAGATGAGGATGTATTAGGACTGGTGTAGAGCAGAGAAAACTCCTACCAAGAGATAATAACTGCCTGCATGAGAACTCACACATATTGATACTCCAACATTTTGCATAAACCAGCCAAGAAATGGAGGAGGATCAGTTCTGTCTTTTAACACACACACACACACACACACACACACACACACACACACATACAAACACACCACATCACCCTTTTTGGCAGAGAGCTTTACACATAAATGCAGAATAATTAATTTCTCTCATTTTCTGTAACCGCTTAATCCACACTAAGGTCGCGGGTACCCAGAGCCTATCCCGGGGTCAATGGGCATGTGACAGGGACTCACCCTGGGCGGGGAATGCATAATAATAATAATAATAATAATAATAATAACAATAATAACAATAATAGTAATAACAATGATAATAATGATAAAATGCATTTTATTTATATGCGCCTTTCAAAGGCACTCAAGGAAACTTTACAATATATATTAAAACCAGATATGCAACGGTTCAACAAGACATCAATAATCCAGCATGACATAAAATGCAGCATAATGAGTTAGAATAACAGCATAAGCCACCGACACAAGAGTCAGACAAAATAAGCACGCTTAAAGAGGTGGGTTTTATGGTGGGTTTGAAAGAATGGAAGAGAGTCAATTTCATGGATGTCTTGTGGAAGAGCTGAAGGCTCTGAACCCCATGGTGGACAAACGGGCTGGAAGTATAGTGAGAATGATGGAAGAGGATGATACGAGAAGGAGTAGAGATGTGAATTAGATGAGAAAGATGTGGAAGTTCTAAGGTTATTAAGTGTCTTGAAAGTGTGAAGCAGAATCTCGAAGTTGATACGGTATAATCATAGAGTTAGGATTAGTACTACCTGAGTGTTTTAAACATTAAATATAATCTCTTAATCTTTTCAAAAACTCATTACAGATGAAGGTCGCCACCGTCAGAGCAAAATGTCCAAAATTTTCCTACAATGTAAAGGGGAGCAGGTCACTCCCTGATCACCTCCTGATGTGCTTTGAGGGATTGGAGTTATATCTGTTTAAAATGCGTCTTGGGTGCATTTACTCCTTCAGTTTAATGTGGCTTGGCCTTATCCAGATATAACCCTGATACTCAAGACACATTAAGTATCAGTGTGTAACGTTCTTACTTTGTCAGTGGTGTGTTGGACAGCTAAATATTACTTAATAATTGTGATTCTAACAGGGAGTCTAACATAAGCATTTAAGTTAATGTTGGTTGCTCAAATGAAGTGACCAGCCTTCAGAGCACACACAAACACATACACACACACACACACACACACACACACACACACACACACACACACACACACACACAATGTTGGCATTACTGTATTTGTGACTTGTTCATTGAGTTGTACTGTATCTCAGTTCTGTATCTCAGTAATACTACACCTACATCTAGACCTGACTCTAATCTCAACCTCAGTAACCAAAAGGCAATCTTTCTGCTCTTTCAGTGTTTCCTAAAAAGGTTGAAATTGTGGTGAAATCATCACATTTCTTTATGAGGACCGGTAAGTTGTCCCCACTTCAACTAATTCAAAAGTATTCTTATAAGTATGAGGACATTTGGTCCTCACAAAGAGATATACATACACACTCACATTTTTTCTCTCTCTCTCTCTCACACACACCCACCCACCCACACACACACACACACACACACACACACACACACGCACATAAACCCACACAGTTAGCTTCCAAATAAATTCACCACACTCCAGTTGTACCAAAATGCAGGCCTTCATGTGCCATGTGTTTTCTCTCTCTGTCTCCCTCTCTCTCTGGCCTCTCTTCTTTCCTTTCACTTGTTCCTCTGGAGCCACATTCCTCCTCCTCCTCCTCCTCCTCCTCCTCCTCCGCTCTCGTCCTTTCTTCCTCCCACAGAAGAGAAGAGGTTTTGTCCAACCCAAAAATCTCTCCCAAAATCTCTTTCAATCTCTCTCACACTCCCATTTGATCCTTTCAGCCATTCTTCAAACCTCACTGCTGTTCTTTCTCAGCAGCAGGATGTAAAGCTTGGATGATTGAATCTGATAAAGGTTCAACTCAATGATTTGATGATTCATTATGTTGCTACACCATGAGTTTTATTTTTACAGCTGAATATATAAACAAAGAGTGTATGGAATTTGTTAAAGTTTATTTTAATTCGGTTTTAAAAAGTTACAAACATGATAGAGATGAATTGGCACCATCACATTCATGCATTGTTTATCCCCTTTGTAGTAAACAATGTCTCTCTCTCTCTCTCTCTCTCTCTCTCTCTCTCGAACTCTTTCTCTCTCTCTCTCTCGCACTCTTTCTCTCTCTCTCTCTCTCTCGCACGCTATCTCTCTCACTCTCTCTCTCTCATGCTGTCACTCTTTTTTCAAGTCTCCTCCGCACACCCTTAGTCATATCGAACTGTAAGTTATCTCTCACCACCATACTTGTGTGCACACGTACACGATCTCTCTCTTTCTTTCTCACATCTGTACTCTCATAGGTTACCCCTCCTTGAACTCTTCCAGTTGCTTTCCAGTTATTTCTGCTCTGCTGAATCTTCCAGAGTCGCTGCCTTGAGCTAACTGCAAAGACAAGAACTTCTTTACCCAACACCTGCCCTGCATGAAAGAGAGAAACAGAAAGAGAGTGAGAGAGAGAAAGAGAGAGAGAGAAATCAAGAGAGAGCGAAAGAAGAGATGAAGAACAAAACAACAAAATAATGACCATTTCTAAATCAACAAGAAAAACCGAAAATACAAAGCTGTGTGTGCTTTTGCCAAAGCTTTTGGTATTTCCGCGGCCAAATCCGTTTTGGCACAGATTTGGAACATGAAGAAAGCCATATTTCAGAAAAAGGATAATAAAAATGTCTTCTTTGTAGCTTGATTTCGGTGGTATAGACAGCAAATCTTTGTTGTCATGTCAAAACCTCCAAACCTTTACAGATGTGTGCTTTTCTTTTTATTCTTTTACATTTAATGGCGAATGAACTGATGGAAATGGTCTGAATAAAATCTCTTTACATTACAATTATTAGTAGTTACAGACATTTTCCCCCTTTGCCTGCCAAGTTACCATTTCAGAGGTCCAACGGTGATGGTGAGGTTCTACATTTTTCTCCTCACATTACTTTGTAAGTGTAAAGTGTCCATCTGTCATACGTGAACACACGACAGCACAGCACACAGTGGGAACCGCACAAAATTGTTCTCTGCCCCTGGGGAGCAGTGTGTGGGGACTATACCCTGCTAAAGGGTACCTCAGTGGTGCCCCTGGCAGTCCTGGCATTCGAACCAATGACCTTACGATCGCCAGGTGCAACTCACTAACCACCAGGCCACCAGATGCCCCGTGTAATATTAACAATTATGTGTACTGTTGCAAAGGACATTACAATTGTCCCAGTGTTGTCTGGAAAAATCGGAATATGTTTCAAATACAAGTTGACAAGTTATTTTGTGCCTTAGGAGGTATGAGGTAGTTTACAAGTATTTCACAGTAAAGAAGAGAGATAGAATGAGTTTAGAGAAACAGGCAAGGAGAGAGAGAGAAGGAGGGGAGAGAGATATAGAGAGGAGCAGTAAGTGAAAAAGTGAAGAAAAAGAGAAGAAAGAGAAAGAGAAAAAATGAGATAATAGAGAGAATGGGAGAACGATAGAAAGAAAAGGCCCTCCCTTTCAGAGAAAGACAGAGAGGAAGGGAATGAGAGACCAAGAGGATTAGAGATATAGTGTGTTGAGTCACACCGTGTTGGTTGGTACAGACGTGTGCAAAAGTTGGATTTTTTTTGCAAGTACCCATTCTCTACAGAGAACATACATAATATGACATTTTAATATTTTAAAATTTAGTTCATATTTTAGTTTTTTTTTTTTTTTTAATATAATTTATTTAGGGTATTCGAGTTTAGAGGATTAGCTTATTGAGGCTAAGTCAATCAACAAAACATGAGATTTGACCAGGTGTGCCCACACCTTTGCATAAAACTGTAGATGATTCTCAGCCCAGCACTGACATTGAACTCCAGCACTACAGATGCCTAATATGGTCAAATCGGAACAAAAAGAGAGGGACTGACAAACTGTGCAGCAGCAGACAGATTGCAGACTGTAACAGATTACAAACCTGCAACATACAGCTCATTTGATGTTCTGATAAAACAGCCTGTATGTTGGGGGACAAGGTAGCTGCAGCAACTCAATGTGTGTGTGTATGTGTATGTGTATGTGTGTGTGTGTGTGTGTGTGTGTGTGTGTGTGTGTGTGTGTGTGTGTTTTGGGGAGGTCTCAGAGCTCTTAATGGACGATATGTTTTTCATGGCAGGGTCCAGTGCTGCACCTTTGGCCTACAGCAGTGCTGCTGAAAACACAGAAGTGCTCTTTGAGCAAGTGAGGCTCTAACTCTAGCACACCTGGGAGAACAACACAGCGTTAAAGAGGAGCAGAGAGAACAGAAAAACTGAAATGCTGGAGAGATCTGCAGCATGTATAGAATGCAGTGTAACAGCAGTAATCATAATCACACTCAGGCTGAATTGGCAAAGAGTGCACAAATAAGAAATTTGTCTTCAATCCCACAAGAGCTCACAGTTACAAGTTTACACTTTTACAACAATATGCATTCTTTTGCACCTACACACTGTCTCACACACACACACACACACACACACACAAACACACACACAAATCCGTACCTATAGACAATCCTGTGTGTACTTTCATTTTTATTATTTCTCATTCATACCTCATTTAAACAAGCAGAGAAATGCCATCAAATACCTTATTTGAGTTGGTGGGACATGAGATTTTATTGAACATTTTTGCCATGTTTTTTGTCATTTGTTGACAAAAAACCCAAAATCTATCTCTCTATCTCTCTCTCTATCTCTCTCTCTCTCTCTATCTATCTATCTATCTATCTATCTATCTATCTATCTATCTATCTATCTATCCATCTATCTGGCAGTTATTATTATTTTTTTATTGCATTTCAACTGCAATCCAAAGTATTACGCATGCAGAACCAAAGCAAACATTTAGGCCCAAAACCTTAATTTCATCGTAGTTAGTGGGAGTTGTATTAACAACTAAGTTAACAATTAACTAAATAATAAGCTTGCAGTTTTTGTGGCTAAAATACAATCTCAGTAACAAATGACAAATGAAGATCCACTGTCATTAATAACACAAACAAAAACACAGGGGAAAGAACTGGGGCGACTAAATTTTCAGTAGCTGTTGTAGCCGGTGGAGCTGTGCCATGTGTCAGAACCGTAATTAGCATAAAGTGGATCAGATGAGGCTAGCTGTACAATAGGATAAATGAACTGCATGTTCTTCTTTGAAAGAATATGCCAGTTCTCTTGACAGTTCTCTTTTTGATTTCACATAATCCCCTTACAGATAAAGGAATAAGACTTTGGGGAGTAATATTGCATCAACATTCGAGCATATCATGGAACAGAGGTTACTGTTAGATTGAGCATGTTAGAATTGTTTCATTTCAAAGTCTTATTGTAAAGGATAATCTGGGCTGTAATCTAGTCTGTGTGGTGTTAGAGTGCTGCCGGTGGGTCACCGCGGTGTTTGTGTTCAAGTTATTTGGTTGCTGAGGTTGAGCTACACTGGCAGTTCCATGAAATATTCAGCGAAGCTAAAACCCACTAAGTTAAAGAACAGCAGGAGAAGGAGGAGAAACAGCACTGCAGGGACAGAAAGCGCGGAGCAAAGAATGAAAGGATAATGCTGAGTGGCGGAGACACGTTCACTACGCAGCTTAGAGTTCAGCTGGACCTTCTGGCTTCCGTTGTTAAAAGCTGATTATGTTGTATTTGGTCAATTATATTTTCATTCTCATAAAAATGTGAAGAGCACAGAAGAAATGACCTCAGTTTTAGAAGTTTCTAAGCTGAGCAGAGTAGCTTGTTTGAGACAGTCTTTCTCTATTTGCCAATATGCCATGCAAAGAGTTATGGGA
>JBBPCX010029944.1:0-16179 GCA_037974365.1 Hydrocynus forskahlii | reverse complement strand
ATATATACACTCAGAGAGTGGATAAATAAGTAACACACACACACACACACACACACTCATTGTACAGACATATCGCTTAGTCTACATTTAATTCACATATAGTTTACAAAAACAATTATGTAAATATTTTACAACCCAGATGTCCATATTCTATATCTCTAGATTGTATAGTGTACATTTTATACTGCACTGTGTAGGATCAAAGATTCTGATCAATTTAAGACATGATCACTAGATTCTGAAAAATGCCAGAAAGAAACTGAATCGAACATGAGAGAGCACTTTGTCTGAAGAGGAAAGGCAGATGTCCAGGAAGGATAAGTGCTGAAGAGACATTTTACGACCCCTTAAAACAAAGGGGCTTCACAACAAGGACACTCGCCCACACCCCTCCTGCTTTCCTGCTACACACACACACACACACACACACACAAACAGGAAAGATCCCCTTTGTCCCAGAAAGAAGAAGCACCAATTTATGTGTTCTTACATGAGCTTAAAGTTATATGAAGTTGTAAATATGTTTTCTTCGATAAAAATATCCCACCTATGAGCACAATGTTTTCTGTTACATAGTAAAACTAAGGTAGTTCTGTGTTTAAGAGAAAATAATGACTTGCTGTAGTCAGGAGATTTGTGTATAAGGAATCATCTTGCTTGTTTCTGAACTTATACTACTTATACTACTCGAGTTAACCCCGGTATTTTCAAGCATCTTATCATCTGAGGTGGAGTTCAGTTATAACTCCAAAACTGTTAGGAATATGCCTGTCATGCTTGATCTTGAAATATTCAGGGCGATGTAATCTTGTTTTAAATATCTGTGTCACTCCAAAATATGGCCAGAAAATACCAGATACGATATTCTTACTTCAGTTAAAACCTTGGCTTAAGCAGGGCCATAAATCAGACTCTGACAAGCCGCATGGTAGCCACAAAAGTCAGACAAAGGATACACCTAGATTTAACCCACTTCATCCAAAAGCTTGCATCTCTGAACATGCGTGGGACTCAGAATAAGTAAATTTCCAAAGGAGACAGGATAATAATTATGGTTCATGCATTTAGAAAATTTATTTTTGAATAGGGTGAAAGGAGAGCTCAGAGTGGTGAATTACCTCACAACTGAAAGAGTCTACTAAATCCTTACAGCTCTTTGTAAAGTACTGCTCACCACAAATCCAAATTTACAAGTTTCAAGTGACCAAGGTGAACTTTGCAAAAGTTTTTAAACTTTAGCCCTTCAATAAGGAATCCCATGAATGTTCAGTGATGATAAGATATCCCCCGCTACCCCCTCCTCTGCCTTCCTTAACCACCAAAAGCCGACCCTGTCATTGGACAGAGGAGAAGGAAAGGGGGAGAGAAATCTCACCCACACTAAGTATTTAAGACTAGAACCAACTTGGAAAAAGTGCTCGGGCTCGCACCCTCACACCCGGGTCACCTCTCCTTGGCAAGTTCACTCTGCTGAGACTTTGTCATCTTCATTTCCTCAACCAGCCAAGCTTTGACTCAAGGCATGAAACTCTGCTTCATGAACTCTGAGCAACTTAATCATCTCCTATGAACTCTTCCAAGCCTCTGAACTGCAACTTCAGCATCTTCAACTTCATGCTCCAACCCTACTAAACTCCAAAGAGACTCTGAAACTCCAAGGCCAACTTCACTTCCACTCAGTGAATAAGTATAACAGTTACTTTCTTATTTTTTGGTGCTGAAAGGACAATAGTAGAGTACTGCTGATTACTGAAGTTGTGTTGTTTCATGAAGCTCGCTGTTCAGAGACTTTCAGAAACTTGCCGTAAGCTTAGTAATACCATCATCCCATTACTATTCACATTTATCTTATTCTGTGTTTTGTGTTTGTCTAGCGTGGTAAATAAATGTTGTCTTATCGTGACCAGTGATTCAGTTTCTTGTTCAAATAAGGTGAAGTCACTTTTCAGCTTTGATTCATTTGCTGCCTATGCTCTTTAAATTAATAATAATTCAATTAAAAACGAATTCCCTTTCTTTTCTAAAAGTGAAGCTCTTCTTAACAGCACAATTAAGAAGAGTTTAAAAGGTTAATTTCTGTACTCTGGCTGAAATATTTCGCTGGCCAAATAGTTTGTGCTGGATTCCTTAATAAACCCTGCTTGATAGAAAACCCCTAAATAAATAATCAATTATAAATTGACTATTTATTAATCAATTAATAAATATAAGGGTGAATCAGCCTAAACTGATTCTGGTGGAGAACATCTAAATTAACCTAAATTCTAAACTTACAAAATCCCCTACAACCGTTAGAATAAAAAAATAAATAAAATACTATACTATTTTATTCTATTTTATACTATTCTATTTTATTGTTTCCTTAATTTTTGCTGCTCCTAACTTTGTAATGTCCACTTTCTGCCATGACAAAGCAAATTTCCCACTTGTAGGACTAATGAAGGTTTATCTTATCTTATCTTATCTCTTATCTTATTAGTACCTAGTGGGGTTATAAAGTGGCTTATATCAGGGAGGTTTTGTGTCAGTGTCTTTATGGAATCAATGAAATAAACAATAAAAGCTGTTGCCACTACACTTGGATCATGGATACCACTTTCCTCAATATTCAATTCTATGGTTTTATTATTTTTAAAATTTACCCGTTAATTTCTTTAGATTTTTCCATATTTCCCTGGCATTTCCCTTGGCATCAGTTATTGTCTTAATGAAATAAGTTGCTTTTGCTTGTCTTAACTCCTTTACTACCCTGTTTCTTAATGCAATGTATAAGTGCCTCTCATGTTCTGTTTTATTTTTGAGGGCCATTTTTAAAGCCTGGTCCCTCTGTTTCATGAGTGATCGTATTTTATCATTTAACCATGGTAGATCATTTATTTGTCCCGGTTTGCATTTCACTTTTTCCATAAAACCCTTTATAATGCTATGAAGGTTTAACCATAAATGAATTACAGTTGTCATCCATATTTTGTATATTTTGCCATACAAGATGTTCACTCCAATCTACTTCCTCAATTGCACTTTTAAGATTAGTTAACTTATTATGAGGGGGTTTATACCATTCTTTTAACTTCTGGTGTGATGATACATTAAACCTTCTTTTAGTGAGCTTTCTTAGTATCAGGATCATATTATGTTCAGATAGCCCTGTAACTAAATTATACCACCTTTTAATTCTTTCTGGTCTGTTAGTACAAACTAGATCAACCTGTTGAAAATCAAATTAATTCACTACACCCTTTAATCCCTTCATTCGTACCATCACATTCCTTAATTAGAGCTTTTAGTTCATTATAAAACAATTCTAGCAGCTGGTCGTCTATAAATTTCCATCATACTAACGATTTTTCTTTTTTCTCACCCCGACCACCAACCCCACTGGCCAACTGACCTCCACCAGAAGCAGGCACACATCCAGCAAGAGGCACCGGACCACTGGGGACAGAGAGTGAGTTCATGTCGTGTGTGATTTGTTGACATCGGGCTCTGACCATGCTCCTCACAGTTGGTCCGGGATTTGCGTGTGCGTTCCCCGCAAGTAAGAGTGTGAAGAACAAGTATCCTGTGAGTTTCCAGGAAAGTTTGGGAGACCAGGCTGTGATCTTATTTTTGGTTGTGCGCCAATTTGCTTTTCCAAAATTAAGAGCTTGATTAAGGCTAAGGAAAGTTCAGCCCTTCAGATTCTTCTGATATGTCGAAAAGGTACCACAACTCATATAAAAAAACAGAGCCGAGGCACTCAAAATATTATTTTCTTCCCCATCATGTTTTATTATGTCTAATCCAAACATCATGTTCTTTGACCAGGATCACTGCTACATTTGTGTAAAAATGCAAAGACACTCAACTGGTACTATTCAAAAGCTCTCCGAAAGCATTTAATTCATGTTTTAAATAATACATCATGCTTGATTTTTGCGATATTTAAATCAATCAACCTGAATGCAAATTAATTTGAACACAAACCTATAAAATGTTAAATGATCTTTAAAAAGCAATCAGTGTCTCAAATCCCTGGGATAATTTTACAAACAGAAGACTGGGGCTGGTGAATATGAGGTATAAATAATATTTAAATATTTTTAGGCATATTGACATGATATTTCCAAAGTTTTAAATCTTTTGTAAAGCACTTCTTAATTTCTTGATTTAACCCTCTGACGCACCCTCACCCTCACATCAGTACAATGATCCCAGTAGCCATTGCAACCTATGTCTGCATTAAAGCATTTTTATTTATACTGATTAGTGGTTCCTATTACAACAATTTTCAACCTCGTATGCAAAAAAAATAAAATCACAAAAAGTTAAATTTGAAAAATGAATTTATTTAAAACAGGAAATTGAACACAAGCCTTTAACATTAGCAGCGTGAATAATTACTTGGTCATTTATACTGGATGTTCATGAAAGTAATTTAAAGTATATTTCATATATCACCTAACCCTGCAGAGGATCAGAATTCAACATCTGTGTGCGATATAGTTTTAATTAAAGGTTAAAAGTAAGTAATAAGAATATGTAGAAAATCAAAGAAATTACAAGTCTAAACAAGATAAACATTTACAATATCTAAAGTGTGATTTACAATAAATTTACAGAAGGGACTATGTACTGTAAGGTGCAGTGTGCTAGTACTCAGACAAGGTTAGATACAGCTAGTGTTCGCATTATAATTAACAGTTTAAAGTTGTGATGGCACATCTTTGGTAAGCAGTCTTATAGCCTGAGCACAGAAGCTCCTCCTGAGCCTCTCTGTTCTGGCCATCATACTCCTGACATGTCTACCTGATTTCAACAACCATTCAATCAACAGAATCTGGGGTCACTTGGGTCTCTGATGATCCCAGTTGCTCTGGTCCTACATCTTCTGTTATAAATGTCCTGCAGAAATGGTAGAGTTAATCTGGTGCAGCCTTCTGTTACCCGGATCACTCTCTGCAGTCCTGTTGATGTTGATGGGGGTGTAGGACGTTGGTTTTGCTGACATTTAGTTGGAAGTAGTTCCCCTGACACCATGATGTCAGGTTCTCTCCCTTCACCATGTATGGTGTCTCTTCATTGTTGAAGAGGAGTCCCAGCACTACTGTGTTGTCAAATTTAACAATGTAGATGAAGCTGTTTGTGGCCATGCAGTCATGGGTGTAGAGTAGATGGCTGAGTATACAGCCTTGATGAGCTCCTGTGTTAAATGTGATGGTGCAGCAGAGATAACCACCAACTCTCACCACCTGCGGTCTGTGAGGAAGTTGAAAACCCAAATGCACAGCAGCTGTTCAGTCACAGGTCCCTCAGCTTGGAGAACAGTCTGTGGGGGACTCCTGTGTTGAATGCTGAATTGTAGTCAATGAACAGCAGTCTCACATAGTTTCCATGTTTCTTCTCCACATGGCTGAGGATAGTGTGCAAGACAAGAGAGATGGCGTCCTCCGCTGATCTGCTGGAGTGGTAGGTGAACTGGTGTGGGTCTTCAGAGCTGGGGAGAGCTGGGGAGCGCCCCATGATGTTGGTGATGTCACGATTAGCAGGCTACAACTCTCACTAGCCATACGGCAAGCGGTAACAAGATCAGTCTCAAAATGGTTGTAGAATGCATTGGGTGTAGGTGCTCGCAGAGTTGATGCTCACAGACATGGTGGATGTGCTATTAAAGTCTGTGATTGTGCACAGTACATGCCACATTTGGTGCGTCACCCTGGTGGAAGTGCGATTCCACACGCTCCAAATAACAGCGCACCGTACTCCATATCTCATTAGAAAGCATGCCAATAAAGCTAACCACTACATCTGCAAACTCACTAATCACTGGTAACCTATTCTGATTTGTAATTTGTTTTATCACAAACAAAGGCATATTCACTCTGTGTAACACTGTTCATTCATATTCCTATTATGGTTGCATACTCAATAGAAAGTTTTTCAGAAAACCCAGCCTTTGTTTTCTTAGTATGTAATAAAAGAAGCTATGCACTGACATCCACAAGCAGAATAGGAATATATGTTATGTAATGTGAACCAGAGAAGAGCTGTCTAATAGCGATTTGGCAAGGTTCTGTGATAATCTTCATTTCTTCTCATGAAAAGGTGATCTCACAGTGTCAAATGCATACCGATTACATAATGGAAAATCTTTAAATGATTGCCATAAAAACTAGTGTGCTTGATAGCACTGTTGGTTCATGCCTTAAACCAAAATTGCACTGCACTAAGTTGCTGTGGCCTCTAAGGTCCGATACTTGCATAATCGCAGCTTTCAGTCAACTTTCACACCAAACCTTTGCTCATGACTACAACTGCCAAACCCTCCTTCAGTCAATATATCAACAATAAACTTACACTGAGGATGGACCAGACCATCAGATCACTACCAGATGCTGCTGACAAGACTAGGTATCCCGTCCATCCTGCTCGCCAATGTTTGCTGTTTGCATGGTTTAAAGCTCAAAATGACAGTGTAACCCATTGTATTATATCTTAAATATTAGAAATGATAAAATAAATAAATATGAAATTACTATGGCAAATTCATATTTTCCCATGTAAGGAATGAAAAATTACATTAATAAGACTAAAACATACAGGGATAAATATATATATGGGCCATTTTTTGTTTTTATTAAAAAAAAAAAAACGTTTCAGTTTATTTCAAGTAAAGTGAATGTGCTTACTGTGTGAAAAACTGTAAAGATACAGGTGACATGAGAGTGACCATGGTACTGAGGGCAGATTCACATGCTGGACGTCAGCCAATGAGAGTTTGCAAAAGATCATTTCTTTTATTGATGTACACACCGAGTTTTACCAGGCCACTTTCAACTCTTTGTGAAGTAAGTGTTGGAGGAGTGGATGTTTCCATTTCGCCGCCAAACATCGATATGTACTTCAGGGAGCTGAAGAAAAACGTTAATTGCTACTTAGCATTATTCACTAGGCTGCTAGTGGTCTAAAGTTAGCAATGTATTTCGAGCAGAGATTTCTGGCTCATGAAATTCGATTTTTACAGTGCTATCTGCTCTCTCTGTATGTCACCTGTTTCTGCAAGTTCAAGGAAAAGCTGAAGTTGTGAGCTGTGATTTCTAACGAGTATTGAGCGTGTGCTATAGACTGAAATTGTTCTGGTGAGTGGATTTTACTGCTCTAGTGAATTAGCTGATTTAGGCTTGTGCATATTTAAAGTGATTTAGAAAATGTTGAGAACATCGATTTTTTTAAAGGTAATTTTATTCATACCACGAGTTAGACCATGCTCTGGCACCCATCCCATGTGCGTGTTTTACACGAGATGTATGGAAAGATATTCACATGTTTGTGTCAGTAATGTATAAAGTTGATTTAAGGAATGATTATGCTATACAGTAATCCCCCTTTTCTCGCGGGGGTTACGTTCCAAGAGCACCCACGTATAGTAAAAAACCGTGTTGTTGTGTTGTTGTTTAACAAAAACGGCTAAAAATGCCTATTTTATTGTGTAAACCGTAAATTTGTCCCCAAATATGCTCCCAAAACAATTTAATTTCATTTTAAACTCAATTTAATACACAAAAATATAAAGTTAAACCCAAAAACATACTGTACAGTCTACACTGAACTCCTGCAGTGCTGGAATGTAAGTACCGATGTTACCCCTGTACAGACTGTACTGTAATTCATGCACAGGCGTTTTCTTTGGTACAGGTAAATGCAGGTAAATACAGTAATAGTGTAATTTTAGTAATATACAGTAAAATGTAGGGGTAATCACCAATATTTTTTATAGTTCAATAACTTACCCCTCAACAGCCTCTTTTAATTTAATTTACAGTAACAAAAATACAGGGCTTTAAGGAGAACAAAACGAAAAACAGACAAAACACTTAAGATGAGTCGGGAGTGGACTGGCAATCTGTGCGTTCTGGAAAAGAATAGCTGTCCGGTGCATGGCGGCCATCATATTGTCTTTCTCGGCCAAGAGGCAGACCTCTGCGCAGCTGGTGAAGAAACTCCAGGCTGTGTTTTAGTCCCAGTCCGCCCCTGTGCAGTGGTATCTGACCATCCCAAAACGCACTTTCTTTGTGTTCTCCCAACAGGACAAAAACATTTATAGTTATATTTTATATGGAAATGTAGCTGAATTTACGTTAATATTTATGTTACAAAATTAGTAAATTATATTTTTCTTAATAATTTAGAAGTAAAATGCGTAAAAAACCCATATTGCCACGAAAAAGCAAAACAACAGTAGAGAATATTTGCAGTTTCCACGTTATTGTGGGGATTTTTCTTCTTTTCTATTGGCTTATGCAGGATTTTTTTTCTTTTCCTGCATTTTTCCAATTCTGTCAGTGCACTGACAAAGGACATTGAAGGAGAGATTGTTATATATTTATTATTTATGTTTGGCATTTATTTTTGATTCCGTGGTTGTGTTTTTTTTAACTGACTTCATTTAGGAGGTAATTTTATACATTCATTTAGGTTCAAGGGGTGTTTTTTTCAAGAAAGCGTTGCATCCTGTGTATGGGGACTCATTTTACTGAGTTTGGTAAACAAAAGGTGAGTGATTTGAAAAGTGGCTACTGCATATTGTTAAAAGTGTTTTCCTTTTAGCATTGTTTTCCATAACCAGTCAATATTTCATTCAATATAATACCAAGTTTTTCAACTATAAGCCCATGTGTCCTTTTTTTGCTCTTGCTACTCTGCATAATGTGACTACTCATTTTCTCCTGAGCTGAACCTAGAAACTAATGAGTTGGTCCCTGTGATAACTGAACAGACAAAAAAAGGCTCATGTACAGTAGGGGCAATAATTATTTGATCCCCTGCTGAATTTGTAAGTTTGCTGACTTACAAAAAAATGACTTAAAACTGTCTTAATTTATGAGGTGGTTTCATTATATGGAGAAAGACAGAATATCAACAAAAATCAAGAAAAAACATGTTACATAAAAGTTATACATTGACTTGCATGTCACTGAGTGAAATGAGTATTTGATACCCTACAACCCAGCCAGACATCTGGCTCTCACAGACTGGTGACAACTGTTGGTGCGATTATTCGGAAATGGAAGAAATATAAATGAAAATCAATTGCCCTCAGTCTGGAGGTCCATGCAGTATCTTGCCTCATGAGGTGAGGACAATCATGAGAAAGGTGAGGGATCAGCCCAGAACTACATGGGAGGAGCTTGTTAATGATCTGAAGGCAGTTAGGACCACAGTCACTAAGAACACACTACATCATAATGCAATCATGCAGTGCCTGCAAGGTCCCCCAGCTTAAGAAGGCACATGTACAGCCAATATTAAGTTTACCCGTTGAACATCTAAATGATTCAGAGAAGGCTTGGGAGAAAGTGCTGTGGTCAGATGAGACCAAAATCGAGCTCTTTGGCATCAACTCGACCTGCCATGTTAGGAGGATGAGAAATGCTGAGTACACCATCCCCACAGTCAAGCATGGAGGTGGAAACATTATGCTTGGGGATGTTTTTTCTTCTAAGGGTACAATTGATGGGGCCATGTACCGTAAAATCTTGGATGAGGACCTCCTTCCCTCAGCCAGAACATGGGTCAAGGATGGCTCTTCCAGCATGACAATGATCCAAAACATACTGCCAAGGAAGCAAAGGAGTGGCAAAAGAAGAAGCACATTAAGATCATGGAGTGGCCTCGCCAGTCTCCAGACCTCAGTCTTATAGAAAATCTGTGGAGGGTGCTAAAGCTTTGAGTTGCCAAGCAGCACTCAAGAAACCTAAAGGATTTAGAGTGTTTCTGTAAAGAGGAGTGGGCCAAAATCCCTGGTGACTGATTACAAGTCAGTCTGCTGTGCTTGCCAACAAGGGTTTCTCCACCAAGTTCTAAGTCATGTTTTGCTCGGGTATCAAATACTTATTTCACTCAGAGAAATGCAAATCAATGTTTAACTTTTATGTAACATGTTTTTTTCTTGATTTTTGGTTACATTTCTGTCTCTCTCCATTAAAATGAAACTCATAAATTAGAGACTGTTAATTATTTTGTAAGTCAGCAAACTTACAAATTCAGCAAGGGACCAAATAATTATTTCACCCACTGTATCATCCAGTGTGCACCATAGTGAGCTAGAGCTGTGAAAGGTTACAACAGGGTAGTGAGGAAGACCACCCTGCACCCAATGACCAGGTGCTCTCTGACCATGGCTGATGTGAGGAAAACTCTGCTTAGAGTCCACCCACAGAAGGCTGTCAGACCAGACAACATTCCAGGTTGTTTTATCAGAGGATGTGCAGACCAACCTGCAGATGTTCTCACACATATTGGCAATATCTCTCTGACCACCACCATCATTCAAAAGCCACCTCCACTATCATGCAACAAATGTCAGTATCCTGCCTTAATGACTATCATCTCGTCCCAGTAACCCCCATCATCAAGTGCTTTGAGAGGCTTGTCATGAGGCACATAGAATTACAGCTGCTGAGACAGCTCCATGGACCCCCTTGCAGTTTGTCACCAACCTGGCCAAAAAGGACATGCTGTTCATAGACTTCAATTCACCATCATTCCTCAGGATCTGATTGGGAAGCTGAGACTGCTGGGCACCTCCCAGCAAAAAGACCCTGGACTTCCTGACTAGGAGTCCTCAGTTAGTGATGGTGATTGGTATGGTAGAAATACACTCCTATTAAAGTAAGTAAAACATTCATATAGTTAGACACACTACAAAATGCTCAATCTCCCTCAGCCCTTGGTATGCTCAAACTGGATAAAATCAGGTCCTTCAAGCTGGGCTGGAAATCCCCAAAGAATACGCTCTTAAAAAGCACACAGTCTGAGGCACAACACCTGTATCTGGAGAGTTCAGCACTCTGCGCCACTGTACGCATCCTTGAAGACAAATTCATTTGAGTTCACAGACAGTCCTCGAAGAACTAGATTGAAATGGACATAAGCTGTACATGAGCCATACACATGTGGTAAAAGTAGTCAAAGTCTGGACTTTTAATTATAGGTGGAAAAGGAGAGGGCAGAACAATGAATATGCAGATATTTGTGAAATTGGACCTTATTGGTGGGGTACTGTTGGATAGGTTTGGTCAATGTTTTCTTGGGCTATATATCCCCAGCTAAAATCCTGCTGGGGAGAGGATCCTTTATTCTTCAATAACAACAAGGCTGCTTTATTCTTCAGTAATAAGCAAGCTGTACTTCTCCGTTTGATTTTTTGATTCAGAAAAAATTTCAGACTTAGGCTCACTCCAATTCTCCACGACATTAGTCAGAATCAGAAGCAACATCTCCAGTACAATTAGACTAAGTACTGACACTACTGCAATGAGAGTGACTCTAGTATATGAGATTAAAAAAACTGTTAAAGTGATTAAAAAAATAAGAAGGAGAAAAAAGTGCAATAAATGTAAGCAAAACTTAATTTAAAAAATCCATTACAAATAATCAACATTAATTTTTAATCCATCATAAGCCTAAAAAATATTTGGGAAATGACAAAAAATATTGAATATTGATTCTTTTGACAAATATTTAAAATTTCAGAACACTTTTTTGCTCTGTTCCAACTTCTACCCACCACAGACCATTTTGCTGCATGGCATTTGTTACATCCTGGTCTAGGATGAGGAAGGAAAGCACATGCCAAAATGACACAGGAAGCGCCATGAACGTTTAGCGATTACAATTTAAAAGGTCCCATGACATGGAAATTTCACTTTGTGAGGTTTTTTAACATTAATACAAGTTCCCCTAGCCTGCCTATGGTCCTGCAGTGGCTAGAAATGGCGATAGGTGTAAAAAGTGCTTTGGTCATCTTGCTCCGCTGTTTGGACAGTGACAGCTCAGATGGCCCTGTTATAATGCTCATATTAAAAAGAAAAAAAAGCAATTTAGTTGTTCACCGCTAGGGGGTGCTCCAAGTCTATTTAAAAGATGAGGGTGCACTATTTTCTATGGGATGCAGCGCCTAGCTTTCTAGAATAGAACTTATGTTCCTTGCTCTGTGCAGCCCTTATGTTTGTGCCGTGCTTACTTGCAGATAAAGGTGCCTTCTCGGACCTCCTTGTTTGTGGTTTATTTATTATCACGTTACCACATATTTTTGGCGACGAGGTAAACTGGACGTGTCTTCACGTTTTGTGTTGTTGTTAGCTGTAGCTAGACTACAGGTGCTAAGCTAGTTTTTAAGGGGTGACTGCATGAGTGGCAGCAGTGAGAAGGGACGAAGTGTGGAAGAGAGAAACAGAGCACCGGTAGCTGAGGAAAGGAGACTCAGTGAAGCAAGACAGACTGTGTGGATGGCAACGTTTGGGACTGTTGGCGAATTTGTGGAGGGAAACGAGGACTGGACAGAGTATGTGGAAAGGTTGGGACACTTTTTCGATGCTAATGGAATTAGTGAAGAGGATGAGGCTAAAAAGTGCTCGATTCTCCTGAGTGTGTGTGGGGCAAAGACTTATAAACTGATAACAAATTTAGCCACGCCGCGGAAACCAGGGGAAGTTCCATATCAAGAACTAGTCCAGCTCATGAGCAATCACCACAATCCGAAACCGTCAGTCATAGTTCAGCGTTTCAAATTTCACAGTCAGTTCAGGAAATCAGGTCAGTCTGTGGCAAACTTTGTAGCAGAGCTTCGACAGCTATCGGAGCTATGTGATTTCGGGGCAGTGTTAGACGACATGCTCCGTGACAGGCGGGTATGTGGCATAAATGACGACGCCATTAAACGCCGCTTGCTGGGGGAAACCCCTCCTCTGACTTTTAAGAAAGCGTATGAGATTTCTCAAGGAATGGAGATGGCGGCAAGCAATGCCAAGGACATTCAGAAAGGCCACGCTGGCTCACAGTCTGTAGCGGTACACCATTTAAAGAAGGACGTTGCAAAGTCTTCAAAACGAGTGGAATGTTGTAGGTGTGGAGGCGCGCACTCTGAAAATGTCTGCAAATTTAAAGATTCGATCTGCCATGGCTGCAACAAAAAAGGTCACTTAGTGAAAAAGTGTAAAAGTGCTAAAAATAAGGCTAAGGGGGAAAGAGGGAAAGCTCAGCAGGCTCCAGCAGAGACCCACCATATAGGGGAAGCCAGTGAAGAGGCAACGTGTGCGTTCAACATGTTTGGGGTGGAAACGGATGAGGAACCGCCCATGCCCTATTATGCTACAGTCGCAGTTAATGGAGAGAACATTAAATTTGAAATTGATTCAGGGGCTACAGCATCGGTCATCAGTGAAGAGACCTACAAGAGGACTTGGCGGTCAAAACAGCCTCCTCTTTGTCCATCAAAGCTCAAGCTAAGGACATACACAGGTCAGCCCATACCCCATTTTGGGAGTGTTGCATGTGGACATTGTGGCGGGAAGTCAGAGGGCCGAGGGTAGACTAGTGGTCGCCAAGGGTACAGGGCACAGTCTGTTAGGCTGTGACTGGCTTCGAAAAATTAAGCTTAAGTGGCATGAAGTTAAGTATACTCACACAACAGAGGACATTCTGCAGCGATACAGTGAGGTGTTCAGAGATGAGCTGGGCACATTGAAAGGAGTGTCTGTGAAACTTCATGTTGACCCAAATGCTATACCACATTTCTATAAGCCCAGAATGGCACCCTATGCAATGAAAGGAAAAGTGGAAGAGGAGCTGGAGCGCTTACAGGCGCTAGGTATCATTGAGCCTGTCCTGTTCTCAAGGTGGGCAGCTCCCATTGTTCCTGTCATGAAACCTGATAAAACAGTGCGCATATGTGGAGACTCTAAACTTACCATGAATCAGGTTGCAAAGCTGGAGGAGTATCCGTTGCCACGGGTGGATGACCTGTTTGCGACTATGGCAGGGGGTAAACTCTTCACAAAGCTGGACATTACTAGCAACTACGGCTGGATGAGGATTCAAAGGAATATGTAACAATAAACACACACAAGGGATTGTTCAAATACAACAGACTGGTGATAGGCGTGGCGTCCAGCCCTGCCATTTTCCAAAGGACGATGGATACACTGTTGCAAGGTATTCCACAGGTAGCAGTATATTTAGATGATCTTTTGATTACTGGGGCTACCGAAGCTGAGCATCTAAGTAACTTGGAGCGGGTGCTGAAAAGACTCGCTGATGCAGGGCTGAGACTGAAACGCGAAAAATGTGTGTTCATGGCACCAAACGTGACTTATCTGGGACATAAGATCACTGCTGAGGGGCTTTGCCCAGAAGAGGAGAAAGTGAGGGCCAATAAGGAAGCCCCAAGCCCTAAGAACGTCACTGAACTTAGATCATTTCTGGGCATGGTCAATTATTACGGCAAATTTCCCCAAGAACTCTCAAAGGTCCTGATGCCCCTATACAAACTGCTGCACAATGACACCAAGTGGCAGTGGTGTGTAGAGCAGGAGAAAGCTCTCAAAGAAGTAAAAGAGCTCCTTCAATCAGCGAAGTTGCTTGTTCATTATGATCCAGACAAAGAGATTACACTCTCCTGTGATGCCTTACCCTATGATCTGGCGGCAGTTCTATCACATGTCATGAAGGATGGGTCAGAGAAGCCTATTGGCTTTGCATCGCATACCCTGACAGTGGCAGAAAAGGGCTATTCACAACTAGACAAAGAAGGTCTTGCCATTGTGTTTGCTGTAAAGCGTTTTCATCAGTACTTATATGGACGTGTTTTCAAAATCCATACAGACCATAAACCACTGATGAGCCTGTTCGGTGAGACACGCGGCATTCCCCCGTTAGCTTCTGCCCATATCCAGCGTTGGGCACTAACATTGTCAGCCTATCAGTATACTATAGTGTACAGAGCAGGGAGGGACAATGCCAATGCTGACGCGCTGAGTCCCCTGCCATTGCCAGAGATGCCGGCCTCTACACATGTGCCTCCGGAGACTGTTTTTTCACTAGAGAAGTTGTCTGAGACACCGGTCAAGGTATCTCAGGTCAGACTGTGGACAGAGAGAGACCTGGTGCTGTCTAAGGTAAAGACTTACTTGTTACAAGGTTGGCCCAGTGTTGTTCAAAGCGAGGAACTGAAGCCTTATGTGAAATGTAAGACAGAACTGAGCCTACAAGATGGCTGCATCTTCTGGGGTACAAGAGTCATTGTACCTCCACAAGGTCGGTCACAGATTCTGGAGGAAATACATGAAACACATCCAGGGGTGTCAAGAATGAAAAGTCTAGCAAGATCCTACGTCTGGTGGCCAAATATGGAATTAGACTTGGAAAACAAGGTGAAGTCATGTTCACAATGTCAGTCCAATCAGAAAATGTCGCCACCAGCTCCTTTGCATCCATGGGAGTGGCCAGACCACCCCTGGTCTAGGTTGCATCTGGACTTTGCTGGACCTTTCATGGGACAGATGTTTCTTGTCATGGTTGACGCCCACTCTAAGTGGATAGAATGTCACATCATGAGCAACATAACAGCTCCCTCAACAATAGACAAGCTCAGACAAGTGTTTGCAGACAAGTGTTTGCAGACTCCCTGGTTACGGATAATGGTCCAGCATTCACCAGTGAGCTGTTTAGTGAGTTCATGGATCAGAATGGCGTCCATCATATTCGTACAGCTCCTTTTCATCCAGCTTTGAATGGATTGGCTGATCGAGCTGTCCAGACAGTGAAGGAAGGTCTAAAGCGCATGACAGGGGACTCGCTGAGCGCTAGGCTTTCACGGTTCCCATTTAAATACCGCCTCACGCCACAGACCACTACTGCACGTATGCCAGCGGAGATGTTGATGGGACGTAGGCCGAAGTCAAGGCTGGATCTGCTGCGTCCAGATAGGAAAGCAAAGGTGGAGTGAAAACAGGAAAAGCAGGAGGACCATGATCTACAGGCACGAGAGAGACATCTGAAAACAGGTGACAATATCTATGTGAGAGATTTCAGCAGTCACTTAAAACAACAATGGCTGCCTGGGATTATCCTGATGCAGAATGGCCCTGTCTCCTATGTTGTTAAACTGACTGATGGATGAGTGTTCCGCAGACATCAGGATCATGTGCGCCTGCGTCATGATACAGGCCCAGAGAGTGTCAGCACTGCAGAGTTTCCACTGGGGACCATGGGAGCAGCATGTTCGCCAGAGGAAGCCTTACCAGAAGAGGTGTCAGTGTCGCCTGCAGGGGATGGACAGTCACTCATGGACACACAGACCTCCCTTGTGGCCGCAGAAACGGATTCACCCAAAACACCATCCCCCGTGGTGACTGCTGC
>JBBPCX010029903.1:0-16180 GCA_037974365.1 Hydrocynus forskahlii | reverse complement strand
AAACTCACCCTCACAAACTCACTCTCACAAACTCATCCTCACAAACTCACTCTCACAAACTCACTCTCACAAACTCACCCTCACAAACTCACTCTCACAAACTCATCCTCACAAACTCACTCTCACAAACTCACTCTCACAAACTCATCCTCACAAACTCACCCTCACAAACTCACCCTCACAACCTCATCCTCGCAAACTCACCCTCGCAAACTCATCCTCACAGATTTATTCTCACAAGATTATCCTCACAAACATATTCTAACAAACTCACTCTCACAAACTCATTCTCACAAACTCATTCTCAGAAACTCATCCTCATAAACACGTCCTCATAAACTTACCCTCACAACCTCATCCTCGCAAACTCACCCTCGCAAACTCATTCTCACAAACTCATTCTCACAAACTCATCCTCACAACCTCATCCTCACAAACACTCTCACAAACTCACCCTCACAAATTTATTCTCACAAGATTATCCTCACAAACATATTCTAACAAACTCACTCTCACAAATTCATCGTCAAAAATCCAGCCTCACAAACTCACTTTCACAAACTCATCCTTACAAACTGACCACCAAACACAGTCCCGCACACCCTTAATCCTGCTGCACTGACGCAGCTGCTAAAGGAAGTTCATCTCCTGTGGATCACTTCTCGGTCTGGACTTCTCGGCAGTTAAAACATGTTCAGTCCAAAAGGATCCAAAAGGAGGAGAAGAGAGCTAGGCACAAGGCAGCTGGAGATGCTGGATGGATTCAGAAGAATCGGAATCAGAACTAGAAAACTTTATTCCTGCAGGAAATGACTTTAGACAAAAACAGAGAGAGAAGGGAAGAGAGCGATTTAGAAGATACTCAGTAGTTTTAGAAGATACTCAGAGCTTCAGACCTGAGGCCTAACTCTCCCACAACTTCCTTCTGCCAAAATCAAGGGCTGAAATATTCTCTCACCCTCTTTTTCTGTCCCTCTCTCTCTCTCTTTCTTTCTGTCATTCCCTTTCTTCCCAACTCTCTGTTTGTTTTTTCTTATTCTTTTTTGCCCCTCTCTCTTTCTCTTCTTCTCATTTCTCTCTTAGAGCCCCCTCACTCTCATTTTCTTCCCTCTCTTTTACTTTTCCCCCACTCTCTTTCTTTCTCTCTCTCTTCTCTCTTTTCTCTTTATCTCTCCCCATCTCTCTCTCTCTCTCACTTTCTCTCTCTCTCTCTTACTTTTATGTTTTGGATGATGAACGGACAAATAAAAATTGTGAAATGAAATCTTTTAATATTAATGTACATTAAAGTTATGCATTCTTATTCTTATTCTTACACAAAAAGATGTATACTAAACTTGTTTTAGGTCTAGGTTTTTGACCCACATGACATTTTGCATCTTCTGAACAGCTGAAGTTCAGCAGTGGGAACCAAACTCACCAAATTCATTTAAATGTGTTTTAATAAAGAAACATGTGAGATTCCTTCAGCCTTTGTTTTGCTTCTTCATGTGATGGAATTCCATGTTGTGTTTTCTGATTGGCGGTCTCTGCCACACCCCTCACGCGACCTTACGGCCTTTCGGCTGCCATGATCCCACACTATAGGACTCTGCAACCTTTGACCCCAGGTCTTCAGAGCTTATGCCTCTGACCAGTGGGAAAGTGGGGTCCTCTGCACTCAGCATGTATGAACACACCCACAAACAGACCCAAACACTGGTGGGGGAGGAATGGGGAAGGGGGAGGGTGAGAGAGAGGCTGCCTGTATTGATGCTTCTTCAGCGGCAGAGTCTCAGAGTCTGTTGAATTTCAAAACTGGAGTCTCTCTCTTTGTTCGGATGACAAACACAGAACAATGGATTAAAAAGGCTTGAACTAAGAGGGGCATCGCAGATGCCAAAATGCTTTTCTTCACAGGTTTAAGGGGTTAGGAAAAGTGGGGTCCAGCAAGTGTGGGGGAAGCCTGAGAACCAAACGAAACGGGGACATCAAATCTCTGACCTCATGATGATTCAGTTCAGTGGCGGCTCTTTAAGAAACTATTTGATCAAATTTCACCACAATTCCAGATTTCTTCCCCTAATTTCACCCTTTTGCTGGTCAAATTAGTTAAATAATGAATTGTATTTGGATTTGGTTTGCGTTCTCATATAAACATTTATATTTTTCATTTATAATTCATATATAATTAAGTAGCTCAAGCACATCTCAGTTCTGGACGACAGAAGAGAGAACATTTATTCACATTTTACATTTATTTATGTGGACTTATAAACATTAGCAAAGTCAACTAACATAAATCCTGTATGCAACAGTTACATCCAAAATATTGCTGACAGACCATCACAAACACTCTGTATGTGATGTTAGATTACCATATAGATGAATAAATGATAGAAAGAACAATACCGATGTTTACCATGCGGAACACTGGTCAAATATAACTGGGTAAAGGGTCAGACTCCAGACTGTAACTGGCCATTAAAGCGCCTGTATTTGGCAAAGTGTTTGGGTGAGAAAATTAGAGTATTTAGAGTCCTTGTACGGCTTCTGGCTTATTCAGCTCATTCTTTCGCACATTAATGAAAGCTCAAATGAGATACAATTCAATTTGGCTCAAATGGTGTAAGCCTTTCTGTTAGAGAGTGAGAACAGGAGGAGAAAGAGAAAGAGAGAGAGAGAGAAAAAGAGAGATAGAGAGAAAGAGAGGCTGAGTCTGGCTTGTTAATGAGCCTATTAGTGGCACAAGTATCTCTTTGACTAAGGGGTGCAGGAGAAACAAATCAGAGAGTGGACAAAAGAAAAACAAACAGTGGGCTAAGAAAACAACTTGTTACCTCATTCACAAACACACACACACACACACACACACACACACACACACACACACACACAGAAGTCATCTAACCTGCAATACAGGCATGTGAGATTAGGCCTGACATGCTGTATGAATAAGATCCATGCAGACAACAAATACAAATGTGTGTGTAAAAAGACAAAATCAGTTTTATTGATTATATAACCATAAAACTACACCTGACCGATCAAAACAATGTGATCTTTTGCTGACTGGTGAAATAAATATTGTTTAAAAACACTAACATATATTTTTCAAGTAAAACTGCAGTTTGTCTATGTTAAATAGGCTTTTTAACTACATTCTTCAAAGCTTTTCCACCTTTGCAACAGTAACTATGAAAGAACATTTTTCTCTGGATAGGTCAGAATTCAAACAAGGACACGTTTTCTGTCCAGCGCCCCCTTGTGGAGAATCTTCAGCCAGCTAAATTTGAGCGAGTGAGTGCATTTATAAAGCATTACTAATATCTATAGCAATGTTTAAAATGACTTTCGAATGTGTCCAGACTTTCATGTGGCATTCACAAGAAATTTGCCATTTATTTAAGAACAGAATATTTGACTACTGGAAAAAGCTTTGTCTTGAGAGTAGGATTATTCTAATAAGCTTAAGCTGAAGACACACACACACGCGCACACACACACACACACACACACACATACACACACACACACACACACACACACAAAGGGCTTTGTGACAGCTCCCAAGGTTTTAATCATAAGTCTGTGGAAGTAATGTCCTATCATGCAATAAAGTGGTAAATTGGCATTCTGGTTATGGTTGACATCTCATTCTATCGGTCTCTTCTTCTCTATCCATCTCCCTCTCTCCCCCTCCCTCCCTCCTTCTCTCCTCCCCTCTCTCCTTCTCTCTAACAATCCATTTTTCAAAACAAATGTTACCTCGCTTCTTGGCTTGCTCATCTAAGCAGGCTAGGAGTCAAAGAATGACTTTCATCCGTTGTGGCCTGATTGCAAACTTTCTGATCTTTTCAAAAACACTCAAAAGTTGCTAAAGATTTTAGCTTTAAACCTTCGGGGGGGAGTTCTTTTAACAAATCGCCCATTGCTGCAAAAGTTTTTTTGCTTCTGTGCCTGTGTTCCCCACTAAAATTCGACAGTCAGTTACTTTGTGTTGTGAATTATTTTAGTATTCACTCCGGTTGCGTCGACTGACTGCAAGGCCAACAGTTTCAGAGCAGCAGTTTCCGGCCGGTGAAGATACAGACGGCAACCACCTGACGTTTCTTTGACGTTCTAAGTTTGCTTGTTTAAAAATAAAGATGTTAAGTTTCTAAATGTGTCCTTGTCTCTAAGACAGCATTCTCCTTAATGATGGTGACACTCATTTGACACTGACACGTTCGATGATTACGTTTGTTGTACAGCAACATAAACTTTGGTTGCTGTAGCTCCAATGCTGTAGTAATGAATCAGTAAAGTAGAAGATACTCGATAAAGACGGTTTACAAAGGCTGCGCAACCATGTAAAGATTTGTTTTACAGCGAGTCTGTGTTTCTTCATTGTGTTCGTTCCACCCGTCAGCTGGTGTGTCAGCAGTTGAGAAATGGCCTGAGTTTAGTGTGACTTAGTTACTGATGGAATGTCAGATGTATAGCAGTAGAAATAGACAGTTCTCTGTTCTGAGACGACGGCTTATTGTCTGTAATCCAGAATCTCCATTAACCTGCAGTGCAGCTTGGCAGTTAAAACATGTCAGAAAGCTCAGTGTTAAGCTTTTCAAAATACACCAGTGTGATGTTACACTTTAATAAAAAGTAGTCAGACGGTGCAACCATGTTAAAGAAACACAATGAGCACACTCAAATTCGTGTGAAGGCAAGAATTGGATGGCAGCCCTAGGCACTCGGAGAACTCCAGTGTGTCATATTCTTTCAAGTGGGCCTTCATACGGCGGCATTGGCAACTTTGTAAAACCCTGGCTCGATAAAAGCGTTAATAACGGCCCCCGTTTTGCTCTTCAGACATCTGCCGATCTCGTTATGCTCAGTCACGTCTAGCTTTTCCACTAAAAGCCTGGAAGAGGACACCATTAAACAGGAAAGGATCATACTGGAGCTCTTCTCGACACACCGCTAATGCTGACCCGCCTGCCCCAGCCCTTCCGCGCTCCTCACTCTTCATATTGCTCTTTGATAATTTCAGGGCGGCTAGCCGTCATCGAGGTTCACAGTAACACTAAATGTCATAGCGTCCTCATTAAAGCCTCCTGGGCGCGCGATTCTCTCTGCTCAGGAGTGCCCCTCTCACTGCGGCATCTCTAGGAGCGTCTCGGGTCCGTTCTTCAGGCCAGCCCCTCTGAGTCACTCAGGCCTTTTTTATTAGCATTCCAATTTCAGACACTCATGCTAATTTAGAGGTTTCCACCATGTCTATGTCTATTTGTGCTCAACAAAAACGCATTGCTTTTATTAGATTCAGCTAAGAACATAATTTCTACATTAATAAAACATAATATGTCAATGCATGTTTGTTTTTGACTTTGCTTACTCTGAGCCATAATCACGTATGTATAATATTTTATTCATATGGAATTGACGTGCACAAGTGAATTCAATCTAGCAGTGAAGAAAACAATTGATGTGAGGGGGTCTCAGATGTTCTTCAGTATGCTCTACAATGCTGCCTTCATGTGGCACTACCAATGAGCCCCTATTTCATCCTTAAACAAATTAACTGTAAAGTAAATGTGTATAGTGAAGATTCCCCAGGGTCTTCAGTACCTTCAAAGAAGGCTTAATATCTTCTGGGTCCTGAAAAATGCATTTATGTTTTTTTATTATTTATTTGGTTATTTGTTTATGTTTTTAAACTTTTGTAGTGATAATTTTTTTATTCATTGTTAATGAATAAAATCTTGAAATGCCCAGTGGAAAATTGTCCAGTCAGGTTTGTCGTCACTGTGGTATCTAGGCAGATACAGCCAGACAAGCTCTCCTATTGGTCAGGACTTCAGGAGCTGGACTGAAGGTCTTAGCTGTTAGATTAACAACCAACATAAATAGGGTGATCACGTTCTGATCTACAGTAGGTGAAACTGGTTTTGTAGGAAAAAACATCACTTTTGGAAGTTTTAGGTACATTACTGACTGTAGAGCCATAGTGTAAGCAGGCTTCAATCAGTTCCAGATGTGTCACCACAGTGTGAGTGGGTTTTAGGCGGTTCTAGAAACATCACTGACTGTCAAGTCACAGTGTAAGCAGGTTTGTCAGTTGTACATGTGTCACTGACTATAGCCATAGTGTAAGGAGGTGTAGATCAGTTCTACAGCTCAGGAAAAAATAAGAGTCCACTGCAATTTATTTTTAAATCAGCATCCCTATGAGTATGACAACCATTCCATGCCAGTGTCTGTTAAAGTCCTACACGAGCACCTCATTCTACTTTATGAGGTACTTATTAGGTGATTACTTGAATCTAATCTTATTTAATGAGGAAAGGTATAAAAAACACTGCTGTAATCAACACTCACCTCTTGCAATGTGACCAGTTGGATGGTAAAACACTACTGGAAGTATATCAAAGGTAATTATAGCCATTTTGTTGAAGAGTGAACAAGAGATTTATTCAAGTTCTGCATCATTTTTCTTATTTTGATGTATTGTCATTTTCTTTAAAGTTATGCTTTAAATAACAGTTTCTTTTTTTTGGAAATTAGGAGAAGCAGCTCTCAAAAACTACAGCAAAGCTGTTCAGTTCAACACTTGCACCTATAAATGATAAAACCTGAGAAACCGAACATTTTTGCAGTGGTCTCTAATTTTTTCCAGAGCTGTAGACAAGTCAGTGAGTGTCAAGCCGTGGTGTAAGCAGGTTTCAGTCAGTTGTTAGAAATGAAGAACTGAGTTGCTGTAAAACTGTTCTGATATATGATAGTGTCTTTTACAGCTTCAGATAAAATACAAGCTTCAAATGATCACATTCACCAGTGTTACTATATACCAGTAATAATCACATTCACCAGTGTTACTATATACCAGTAATAATCACATTCACCAGTGTTGCTATAGTGCTTTGGAATATTTTTTGCTAATTGACCAAGGCCCAAACTGAAGGCCCAGTTCAAATGGCCACAGTCAATCATAATATATATATATATATATATAAAATATATGTGTGTGTGTGTGTGTGTGTGTGTGTTATACTATAGCAAGTACAGCTAATATGATTTGGCTCTACTGTATTCAGGATTTTTATGTCATGTATTAGTATTATATGTATATTCAGTTAATTTTGTTTATACAGTTAGAGTCCACCTGTTGTAGCCCACCTGTTGCTGCACAATTTATCACCCCCTACCATTTCATTTCTGAGTAGATAAACATTATTTTCTGCTGATGCTGCCCTTGTGGAGAGTTTACCTGCTAAATGTAAGTGAATGAGTGATATAAGTGAGACCATCCTCAACACAGCAGTGACACTGTGTGTGTGGTGCTAGTGTGAGTGTATCACACACTTTTGTGTCAAGAGTGGTCCAACCAGCTCTGAGGTCAGAAACTAACTCCTGATGAAGGTCTAGAGGAGCAACCCACATTGTGCACCAACAGATGGGCTACAATCTCTAACTGTATACCAGCAAAGGGGAGCTGCATGGGGAAGGGGCTTCCATTATAAAGTGTATAGATTCATTGTTGCTTTTGTTAGTTTGCTGCTCATTGATTTAACCACAGGTCTACCATAGGCACCGTCCAGTTGGACTTCAGTCTGATCTACTATGAATGGGTGCAACTGTACACCAGCAAGGTGGAGCTGCAGGGGAAGGGGTTTCCCTTATAAAGTGAAATCTGTACCATACAAATGTCTAAGGCTCAAAATTCCGCCTTATTTCATGCCAAAAATTCACGCAGCCTAACATGATTTAAACCATGATCAACTCCGAATGTCCTGAAGAAAAATAAAGCCATGTAGAAGGGCCCTGGGGATGAAGGCGTAGCAGTGTTTAGGGTAAAAGCTTTTCGCTGCTGCCACGGAAAATATTTGTACAGTTTAAACCTTGAAGTAAACCCAATTACAGCGGCCTCAAAGTAATGCAGCAGCAAATTAGTGGCTCCAGCCTTTCTTGTCGAGGCATAATGTGCATCAGGTCGCTAAACAAAGAGTCTGCAGAAAGAGCTGAGAGAAGCTGCAGTGTGAGTCCCAGTCATGTGGGGGAGGGAGGGATGCTTAGAGCTATGATTAGAATAAGTAAAAGTCCAATTTAGACAGTGCCCACCTTATAGCTGACTGGTGATGGCACAGGGCTGTCAAATGATTAAACTAATTATACTGTATCACTGTGTTTATCCATATTTGTTGTATTTGCTCAAATTCAACCTTAAAGAGAATTTTGATTGTATTATCATATAGTCAGTGATGCCTATTTTTATTGTGTAAACCCTAAATATTCCCCCAAATATGCTCCCAGAACACTTTAATTTCATTTTAAACTCAGCTTTACTGTAAAGTAATCCATACTATACAGTGTACACTGAACTGCTGCCTCCCACAGTGCTAGAATGTAAACTGCCGATGTTACCCCATATATACTGTACTGTGATTCATGCACACACATTATTTTTGGGATGCACTATTTCTTTCTTTGGTATAAGCAGAGTGAATACAATGAAAAAAAAACCTTTAATTTACAGTAATGAAAATACAGGGCTTTAAGAAGAATAAAACGAAAAACATGAGACCACTCAGAGAAACACTCGAGAGAGCTCCAAGTGGAAAACTATTATGATGCAGGAATGCTGGACTGCAGCTGCCAGAGATACGTCACAGGGCAGCAGCCAATCAGCAGCAAGGAGAAATATTAACGTACTTTCAAACCTCCTGCCTCTGAGTCCCGCCGTATTCCACCATCCCAAGACGCCCTTTCTTTGTGTTCTCTGGACAGTACTAAAACATTTAAACAGTTATATTTAATATGGACATTTAGCTGAATTTACATTAATATTTATGTTACAAAATTTGTAAATGATATTTTTCGTAATAATTTAGCACTAACAGGCATGAAAAATTATATACTGCCACGAAAAAAAACAAAAAAAATGTGGAGGATATCTGCGGTTTCCACAAATTTGCAGGGATTTCCACAAACAATGATGAAACAAAATCCACGACTGGCTGAACTCTTCACCGTGAATTTGCAGGGGTTTACAGTATATCATACAGCCAAAGTATATGAAAACTTATCATGTATCATATAAACAGTAAATGAGTGTATATACAACAAATATGTGCTGTCATTGATTGTTTATTTCATATAACATCCGTATGGTTCCAACACTGCGATTTACACTTCTAATCTCGTGACTTTCCTGTTGCTTTTGTTTGTTTGCTGCTCATTGGTTTATCCACGGGCTTCAGCCTGCACTACTACGGAAGGGTCGAAGGGTCAAACAAGTAATATGTTTGCTACAAATTGTCTCTAAATCACTTAGCCTCAAACTGTTTGGGGGAGTTCAGTCATTTCAAATATATAGTACTTGTCAAATGGTTTAAGATACTGCATTACACACTGTTGACTATAAAAGTAGACTAAAGTACGGGCAAAATTCAGACTGAAAGATGGTCTTGTATTTATCTAAATTAAGTAATAATGAATAATTACCTACGTTATCCTCATGCAAGCTTTTAACCCCAAAATGTCTTGGGTGATGAACTACCTTTGGGGAAGCTGGGGGGGCGGGACAAATACTTCACTCACAGACACTAACAGATGCAGACAAATCACATCCCAGATGATGAAACGGTACACTGATGCTTTGCCAGGTTATGTATTTATTTATTCATTTATTTTGAAGAACACCTTTTGAATTTGGCTGGGTTGGAGTGGAGCCTGATGCTGAGTGTGAAAGCTCTGACGTGGGAACAGCTTAAAACTGCTGCAGCAGATGTTGCATATGACACAGCACATATGGTGCAGAGCGAAGGCGAGGCAAGGCGAGGCAGTTGAAGGAGATATGACAGGAGAAGAGAAGAGAAGAAAAGAGAAGAGAGAAGAGCACACGTAGGCAGAGGTCACATAGGCAGTCATATGCAAAAGTCTACGTACAAAAAATCAATAAGTAAATAAATTGTGCAGAAAAATTGCGTGGTCACTGTAGCG
The DNA here is from genome assembly GCA_037974365.1 of Hydrocynus forskahlii. NCBI lineage: Eukaryota > Metazoa > Chordata > Actinopteri > Characiformes > Alestidae > Hydrocynus > Hydrocynus forskahlii. The sequence continues at coordinate 6,220 of JBBPCX010029903.1, read as the reverse complement.
TGTATTTATATTGACTCAGAAAATCAACAAAACACGTAATTTGAGCGACCAGACTGTGCTGATTCTGCTCAGTTTGAAAAATGCAGGTCAGTTAATAAGTTCAGCTAACTCACATGAAAGGCCACTAACAAGCCAAATTAAGACACTCTGGGGTGAAAAATGTATGTTCTGTTGGATCCCATTTGGGTCATTTTTGAATGTCCAGCTGAAAAAAACACACAAATATATTTTAGGACATGCAACAATCTAACACGCACACAAATAGACTCGTGAAATACAAACACAAATATATTTAAAGTCATCTAACATGCTCACAAATATATATATACACACAAACACACACATATACACTCTGACGCAGTGTATCTGTGTTGGTTGCGGGCTAATCCTGTGAGTGTTAGGGGCTGAAGCAGTAGAGCACATTTCACAGCGCGGGTGGATTCGCTCCGGGCCCAGTCATTTCCAATTACAGTCCGGCACACTTCTTAATCAGCAGCAGCTTTCCCACTCTCTCCCTGTCTCTCTCTCCCCATCTCTCTCTCTCTCTCTCTCTCTCTCTCTCTCTCTCTCTCTCTCTCTCTCTCTCCACACAGGATGTTTCTGCCATGTTTTCCTTGGCTGCGGACATTGCCAGTTTGGGCGAAGCAAGTAACACACTGCCATGATGCCCAGGAGAGCATCAGCCAGCCGGTCAGGAAAAGTGTCTCACAGCTTAAGTTTGCAGATTCACTTGCGCAGACAGGAAGAAAAAGAAGACACATTAGAGCTAATGGTACTGGATCGATGCCGAAATCTATTAGAACCTCATTAGGAAAACGGTCCAGAAGGTTGATTAATGCTGCCTGATCATTTGGAACAGTCCTAGCAAAGTTTTGTAGGGGATGGACGGCTAAAAGGTAGCATGTGTGTATCAGCAAAACGCCTTAAACTTTCAGCCCAGAGCGTCATGCAGCTGTGCCACTGGACTACTTCCCATTAAAGCGTACCATTACATCTGAGTGTTTTGGAACGTTCAGCACCGAACATTCTAATGTGTTCCAGCGGCTGAACAACACGGCAGGTTAGTGTAGATTCAGGATTACGGTCGATATGCCATCATCTTTACACTTTTATACTTTTATACATCTGACAGTCCCTCAGTAACTAAATCACACTGAACTCAGGCTGCATCAGAAAAGCTGATGCACCAACTGACGGATGGAGCACCGCGTTGGACGCTCAAGAGCACTACACACACAGGTGAAAAAATGCAGACTTGCTGTAAAACAAATCTCGTCATTTTGCGCAACTATTGTGCCACCTGGCACACATCAAAACAACTCCGACAAACGGCCCTGCCGTGCTGTTAATTTCCTTATATACCTTTATAAACTGTCTTTATTGAGTATTTTTGTTCTCCCTTATTTGTTAATCACTACCATGGCACTGTAACCATAGCAACCACAGCTTGTGCTGTTGTATACTGATCGGCCCGTAGATGTCAAAGTCCAGTGGTGATTCTGACATCCAGGCCAACATTGTTTGACTGACGAGGAGATGTTTGGAAAATAAACATCTTTATTTTACAAAACAGATAAACTTACAACATCAAAGAGATGTCAGGCGGTCACTGTCTGTGTCACCACTGGCCTGAAACCACTGCTCTGAAACTGCAGGTCAGGTGGCGCAAGCAGAGCAAATACAAACACAATTCACAACACAAAGTAACAGATTATTGAATATTTGTGTGGAATGCCAGCACACGAGCAATGGGCTGTTGAAAAATCTCCCTCACTGAAGGATTAAAGCCATTAAATGTTCAGTTTACTCCTTAGGCCATATGGAGTCGATCAGCTAACACTGTTCTCATCGGCCTCTCAGTTCTTCTCTTTAACAACCTCAGGATCTCAAAACTGTCTGATCTGGGTACTGATCTCTAAGACAAATTTCAGATGTTGTACAGACTCATTTATAAGCCAGTTGTGATGTCCTGATATGCAGTTCAGCCTCCTTGCCACTAGGGGAGTTTGGGGATAGTGCCAATCTTAGTCACATGACTTCCTGTTTACTTGTCTATATAAAGTGTGAGCTTTAAAAGAATCTTGGTGAAGGATTGTCTTCCAAGCCTTCTTTTATTCTTGCTTTTTGGAGTTATTGTTGCTGATTTGTTTTGTTACTTGCCTCTCTGACCAATGTGCTGGTGCTACTGGTTTTTGATTTAGAGCAGTGAGAGAAAAGAAAGAGCCTTTTAGGATCTTAAGCTGGGATCAGGCTGGGATTAGAGGAAGGCTCTTTCTTTTAAAAACTAATTTTGAGAAAATGGTCAGAATCTCATATTGATGTTAAACTGAGCTCAGTTATATCTAGGAGAAATAGGCTGGACAAAGAAATGATCATATTTTGAATTTTCTTTACTTTTGCATCCTCACCACATCCTTAAAGTGGGTCCTCCGTGCAAGAGCATGAAGATGACCCCGATTTGATCAAATATCTCAGAGTTCTGTGTCCAGTCGTCCAGATGCTGCATGTCACTTTACACTTTACACGACCGTTGATCAAAGTCGTCTCTTTGTCTCTTGTTAAATGGGACAGTTTGGTTCAAGTTCCAAGCAGCTACAGAAGTTGATTTTCCAATGTTTCTCAGCCTGATAATGGTATGTCTGACATAATTCTCTCCCCACAGTTTATGTTCAGTCGTCGTCCCAAAACCACATTCATCCGTCAGAACAGCTTTTGTTATAGTGATCTTTTATTTAATAGTCTAGTTTTACTATATACTTAGCTGTGTGGTGAAAACCTAACCCAGCTAATTTGTTAGCGATGTCCTAGTGCACCTTTGCAGAGCTTACAGTTTTAAAGCTCCCACTGAAATTTATCATCAGCCCAAATAGTCAGTAGTGCTCATACTTCATCGGCTTCCTAGGTGTTAGGTTGTCTCGCTATTTTTATTTTTTTAACACGGACAAATAATTTTTCTTTCTACACACTTTCAGCCCTCCCATCGAGCAGCCAGGGTATGGGTCTGGTTCGGCCCCCTTTACTGGTTTACGGTACGGTGTGGTTCCTTTTGCCAGTGGGAAAGAGCCAAAAGTGACATGATCCAGGGCAAAGTTTTTAAGCAAAAGCATGAAAATGGATGAACAGCTGGGACAGATTGTTTCTGCCACAGTGTTTAGCTATGCCAACATACTTGTGTCCATAACAGCAATTTCCTCCGGGATCAAAAAAGTTTTCTGATTTCTCGTCCACATTTGTACATAACGGCGTGTCCTTCCGAAACCATTTAAGCGAGTCTATTAGAGAACTTAACAATCTTTAGGGCCATTTAACATTCTAGCTTATTAGCTACATTAGCTCCATTAACTAATGAAGCAAAGTTCAGACACTAACATGTCTGGGTTGACTGACAGTATTTGAGAAGGTTTTTTAACAGCTTTCCTACCCATGTCAAGTTCCGCACATACACACACAGCACACAGTGAAATGAGATAAAGTGCCTCCAGGACCATGGTGCAACACAAGAGTACTACAATAGGTCTATAGGCTGGTAGTATTGGCCAACCTTGACGTCAGAAGACCAGCGTCAGCTGCTCGTTTCACCCAGAGCTGTTCCCACCGGGCTGCTGTCATGGGCCATAACAGCTTCCAGCCTCGCCCAGCTGAACACCAGGCCTGGGGTGCCCTCCTGCACACTAACAATAACTCCCTCTCCCTCTCCATTCTTCCCTCTGGGACGTGTCGTATTACCTGCCACACTGGCAGAGTCTGGCGCGGAAACAGCTGGGAAACACTCCATCACAGAAAAAGTCTTTATCCCAGTAACTAGAGAAAATGGCACACAAAGTACACACATGCAAACATGATTGCATAACTTTAAATAATATTCTTGAAGGACTTTTAAACAGTCTTATTTTCAGTCCAGTCCATGAAAGTAATCAGTTTCAGAGGAATGTGTTTTGGCCACAAGACAGAAAGAACTTAAGTCAGAACTTTTTGTACAGATAGAAAGAACTCAAGTCATTCATTGAAGCAAAACATGTATTTATTGGGTATGTGTGTAGCTTCAAGAAGCTGTATATATATATATAACTCCCGACATTCGCAGTGTTTACATTCCAAGAGCATAGTGAAAAACCACAAATCTGTGATGTGGTAAAAAATGCCCCAAAATGTGGTCCCAAAACACTTTAATTTCATTTAAATTCAGCTTCATACATTACCCTTAAAGAAAATGTAAAGGTAAACCCGCAGTTGTACTTTACAGTTTACACTGAAGTGTTAGAATGTAAAATACCGATTTTACCCCTGTATATACTGTACTGTAATTCATGCAAGTGTGTTTTCTTTGGTATAAACAGGGTAAATACAGTAATAAATGAATTGAATGTACAGTAATGAAAATACAGGGCTTGAAGAAGAACAAAACAAAAAACACAAGAACACTCGAGCGTCACAAAGCAAAAAAAAATGTGAAGGCTAGCTGCAGTTTCTGTGAATTTGCGGGAGTTTCCTCGAAAAATTATTAGTCCGGAACCGAACTAATAATTGTTCACAGAAACTCCCACATATTTTTTTGCTTTTGTGACATCCAGGCCTTGGTTAGAAAGACATCAGATGCACCTGAACGGAATAAGCCTCCAAACATAGACAACTAGCACGAGGACGAGGGGGCGTGGTGGACGAGGCCTGGACAGCATAGCTTTTTTCGTGTTTTAGTGCTAAATTATTCAGAAAAATATATCATTTACTCATTGTGTAACATAAATATTAATCCCCAGGGGTGGCATGGTGGCTCAGGGGTTAGCACTTTGGCCTCACAGCAAGAAGGTCCTGGGTTTGACTCCTGGGTTGGGTGCAGGGTCTTTCTGTGTGGAGTTTGCATGTTCTCCCTGTGACTGTGTGGGTTTCCTCCGGGAGCTCCGGTTTCCTCCCACAGCCAAAAACATGCGTGCATTGGGGATCGGTTGATAGAGCACACTAAATTGCCCCTAGGTGTGACTGTGAGTGGTTGTCTGTCTCTGTATGTGGCCCTGCGACGTGTTGGCGACTGTCCAGGGTGTACCCCGCCTTCGCCCATCGCCCGAGTGTGGGACAAAGGGGTGGAAGATGGATGGAATATTAACGTAAATTCAGCTACATTCCCATATAAAAGATAACTATACATTTTTTGATACTGTCCAGAGAACACAAATACTGCTGTTCTCAGAGGTGGGAGGTTTGAAAGTAGCCAATCCATGAGCGTTATTTATTTCTCTTTGCTGCTGATTGGCTGCTGCCCAGTGACGCATCTGTGGCAGCTGCAGTTCAGAATTTCCCCATGAAGCGTCTCGAGTGTTTTTAATTTTGTTCTTCTTAAAGCTCTGTGTTTTTATTACTGTAATCAGATTCATTTATTACTGTGTTTACCCGCTTATACCAAACAAAACAACAGCACGTACCAAAGAAAATGCACGTGCATGAATTATAGTACAGTCTATACAGGGGTAACATCGGTATTTTACATTTTAGCACTGCAGAAGTTCAGTGTAAACTGTACAGTACGAATACGGGTTTACCTTTACATTTTCTTTAAGGGTAATGTATTAAGATAAAATGAAATGAAAGTGTTTTGGTAGCATATTTTGGGCCATATTTGGGGTTTACACTATGAAATGGGCATCTATTTTTTTAGAACATCACAACTTCGCAGTTTTTCACAATACGCCGGTGTTCTTGGAACATAAACCCCCTGAATGTCAGGGGGTTTACTGTGTATATAATATATGTACAGACACAATAACTGTATTTCACACAAACAGTTAAGCTGGGATGGGTTTTGTTATGGTAGAAAAAAAGCACTTGAGAGAATGAGCATAAGGGATGAACCACTATAGAGAATTGCAAATCCTGACATAATAGATGTAATCAAGGAGGAAGCACGGCTGAGTGTAGAACAAACATGCATACTAAGTGTCCTTAAGTGTGTAAATATAATGTCCAATAACAGTCTCTCTGAGAATGACTGTTTATTCTAGAAATGGAGCAGCATTAGAGTAAAGTAAAAATGCCAAAAGTGGATAAGAGCAGAGGACATGATGAGCTTTAATTACAGGCTGAAGGGTCCCATCATCAAACTCACATGAAGCGCTTTAATGAAAGGTTCCATAAACACTGTGGCTGTCTTCGCCACGGGGAGTGGGTGCGAAGAGCTCATCTGAAGCTCATCTGAAGTGTCTGGGATTCACAGGCCACTAAATATATA
>JBBPCX010029892.1:0-16180 GCA_037974365.1 Hydrocynus forskahlii | reverse complement strand
CAGTTGTTTGACAATAAATGGCTTCAGCCAACCACTAACCATGAGTGAAAGAAAAGTTTTTGTGTTATCATTAATATCCTCTGAAAAATGGTTTAAAAAAATCATAAATTCTGCCAGGGTATGTAAACTTATGAGCACAACTGTATATTCATGCAGTGACCAAGAATCAGTTCTTTATATCTGCTTCAGCGCCTTCTGGCTGATGTTTATTCTAAGTCTGTAATCAGTGGTGCAGACAGTGACTAAATAAAAAACACTTTAAACTGTACATTCTGTGCAGTCACTGGAACTGAACTTTATCTCACCATAGCTGAGCAGGAGCAAGATGAAGGGCTTGTTTCTGAACAGACTGAGGATGGACTTCTTGTATGAATAGTCTTCTGCAGGGCCTGTGGGAAGAATGGCCTGAGCCTGACTGGGAGGCAGTGGAGGTCTGTCCTTAATAACTGAAAGAGAGAGACAGAGAGATCCTCAAAACATACAGACACCAAAATTGCAACATACACACATCAACATTTCATTGTAGATGTTTTATTCATTATCGGAACAAAGTGTTTGACAGAACAATAGTTAGCATACTATAATGAACCATTTATAATACTTTAGTACTGTAAATGGATCGTTGTAGTGTTTTACTATACAGTACAGTACTTTAAGACATAATCGGCACTTTCTAAGCACATTGGGGAAAAGCTCTCTCTCTCTCTCATTCTGGACAAATCTAAAACTTAATGAAGTGTATTTGTTAAGGTAAACATATCAAGTAGCATAGTACTACTATCATATTACAATAGACTGATATTAAGTTTATCAAAAATTCTCACTTATGTGGGGGAAAAACTAATTTTCTTATCGCACAGTAATAACAGTGACTATTTGGCAATCTGCATGATGATAACGCAAGTTTTTATATGTTTTACATACATCTTAATGATTACTACCTATGATAATGTTACCAATGATAATTATTTACCTTTATATCTTTGAAAAGTTCTGCATGGTTTGTTTCTGTGAAGTCCATTTTATAGTTAGGTCGTAACATTTTTGATTACTACTGTCAGTCCTGTTGTGTTTGTGGTTGTACATTATTGGAAACACCAATACCAGGCTTTTGAATAATGTTGTACAGAATGTCAAGTCTGACTCATTTAGTGCTTGGAGCTCCAGTCTTTATGCTATTGTTCTAACAGACCTGAGCGATCTCCCCACCACCTTTATCCAGTAGCCGAGTCAAGTTTCTTGAAGATTAGGAAGCGCCTGAGCAAAACTGATTAGTGGCCACTGCACCATGCTGCTACTCAATGATCTTATCACATCTTGTGGAGACACTACTGACTACTATGAGTGTTTACACATTATTACAGAAGCAATGCAGAATCTTCAACATGATGTTGCACCACCACATGATCACCATATTTGAATCTTTCCTGGAGGACATCCAGACATTTCGGCTTAAACATGCTGTTGCCCACAGACTCCTTACCTACGACAGTTAAAACGAAAAGAAGAGTTGAGATGGCTGCTGTTCCATAAAACATGATGCTTATGTTGTAGCCCATGAGCTCTTTATCGTCAGGCGTGTTCGGAACCAGCACGGGAGGGAGAAGGAACCCTATGGCAACACCCAGCTGAGAAAGAGAGAGATTTAGAACTTAATTCACTTACAGTGCAAGAGCACATAGGAGTTTACCACATACCTCACAGCGGATTCATAGTTACAAGTCATAGTAGGTTCAAGTACATACCACATTACAAGACAAATTATGGATTTAGACTGAGGATTCTTTGAAAATCTTACTTTTACTTAAACTGTATGAAGGCACTCCTTTTTACCTTATTTTTTCCTTTAGAACATTTCCATTAACAATCGCCTAACTCCCTTTTACTGTTTCATTTCAAGGGTTTACATGTTTATGATTATTAGCCATGACAGATGTACAGTAATTCAATTTTTGGATTTTTTATGATAAACTGTGAACTGAAAAATGCACTGATTTACTCAAATGTGTTCATCACGTCCTTGTGAATACAACATAACTAGTTTTTAGCGAGTAAACTGCAAGGTAGCTATGCTGTAGGTGTGTTACAGGTCAGTTTAGTGTGTTATCAGTGTGTAGAGATGGTAGTTTTGAATAGTACGCTTTTCATGGTTCATAGTCCCACACAGAAATACTCTATTTTTCAGGCGCTGCACTTTACCTGGTTCCCTAGCACAGCTGCGGCACAGGCAGTGGAAACCTCCTTCGGCCCAAACCACACGGAAGCGATCCTGGAAGGCAGGCCGAGGATGAACACCTGCGCCACGGAGCACACGACCTGCGCCACCATGGTGACCCAAAAGAGGTGGGGCCCGACGCTGGCACACTTCAGCCAGGCGCCCACGCAGTTCAGCCCGGCTCCCAGCAGGGCCGTCACCCGGAGCCCCTTTCTGTCCAGCAGCCAGGTGGCTGGGAAGATGAGAGGTACATAGACCACCATATAGACCACGGAGAGCCAGTCGATCATCACGCTGGACACGCTGTAGTAGTGCGTGAATATGTTGGCGATGATGCTGTACTGGATCCACTGGAAGGCGTTGACCAGGGAGTACAGGCTGAAAATGGTTAGCACGGCGAACCTCCGGTAGTACAGTCTGGTCTGGGGGGCTTCGCTCCTCTCGCTCGAGGGAAGCATTGCCTCCCTTTCGTCCGGTGGAAGCTCCCGGTCCGCTTGCTTCGCCTCCGGCACGGTCACATGGATCCCCCCATTAGTCAGATTCAGGTACTGCGTTTCGGTCCGGTCCGCTTCAGCCGGCCCGCAGGCAGCTCCGCCGGGCCGGCCGTGCTCCTGCAGTAGCTCTCCAGCCACCATTGTGCGACCTCCTCTATGTTCTTAACATCCACGGTGTTCTCTCGGCACAAACGGGTAGAGAAGGACCATGTGTGTTTAATCCTTACAGGTGCTCAGTCGGCTTAAAGGTGATCAGTGAGACCAGTCGCGCTGCTGTCTGGGGTGGTCGCGATCTCTCCTTAATAACGGGGGTACTTGCGAAATTGCTTGGGGGCACGTGTCTTTTGTAGGCTTGGAGTAACACTCTTAGAGCAGACTTCAGGAGCAAGGTGGCATGGTTGCATCCTCTCCAGCATTTATAGCCCACGCTCGCAGATGGCCTGGTTCAGCCCAATGTACGTTTTTTTTCCCCACCCTTTTGCCCACAAAAGGGCCCCCGCACGCTAGGATTGGTTAATAAGATCCCACACCCCGAGCTGTGATTGGCTGTTGGTGTTAACTGACATGTCCTCCGCCTATCTGAATCGCAGATAGTCAGCGTTACCTGTGTGGCATACTGATTGGCTAGAAGAATCTGCTTCCTGTATTTTGATGGGCTAGTAATCGGCGGGCTGCTTGCGAGTATTAAATATTGGCCAATCCCAGTAAGGGGACGGGACATGCCCAAGAACTGGTGGGGAGAGAAATATGATGCAACGTCAAGGCCTTCCGATAAGGATCAGACCAATGAGATTACAGACAGGGAGGGCCGACCAACAGGCTAACGACTAACCTCACAGGGAAACACTTTTAAAAATTTTTAATTTCACACCATAATATCTGCATAATTAAATGTTTAATATGTAAGCAAAGTCAGTCAGAGTGTAAATGATGTGAACATCTCTGTTCTGGCGAGTTCACATCAGTGATGATAGGAACCAGACATTTAATGCCACAGAAAGCTTCCTCATCTAGTTACTGTTCAGTGAGATGCTTACAAATATGAGGCATTATTTTATGGTGGATGTGAGACGAGATTTTCCAGTACGGCTGACTGACTGTAGAGATAACATGAATGGAGTCAGGGTTAGCAGGGCCATGTGGTAATTACCAGCCTCTAATCCACAATCCTAGTTTAACCCAGTAGAATCATATAGTAGCTGAAGAAGGCCATTTGCAATGGTTGTGGCAGCTGAATCGTGAAATACATCACTAAATTCTTGTTTTACCGACTTTTGATTTTAACCTAACATTTTCTGTACATTAAAAGCACATGAACAAGTTTTGTTTATGTTAGGCTGTTGCCATGGACACAGGACCTCAGGTTACCATAGAGCTCTGTCAGTCACCCTGGCTCTGTCTGTGTTGACTAAGTCAGGCTGTTAGAAATGACATACGATGTCTAAGACAAAGGCAGACGAGGTGTATGAGCTAAACATGCGGAGAGAAACGTGGTGCTGTGTGGAAGCAGACAGCCGGGTGTGGGAGCGGGCTCAGAGGAGACACTTCTTCTGCCACCTGAGAAACACCTGTGACTTCAGTGCCCTCCACACGGTGAAACCTGAGGAGCGCTCGGCCTGGATGGGAACCCCTGCTAGAAGCCAGGAGAGAAGACATTTCGAGGAAAGCTGTAAGCAAGATCTGTGTGCCGCGATACCAATTTAAAGCAGAACTTTACAGCATTCTCAAAAACTTTGCATAATTAAACCGTTTCATATGAAATATGTAATTCATGAGAAACTTCCATAGTGAGGATTGTGAATGATGGTAATAGAACCAGACGTCTGAAGCATCTCTAAATGCTACTGCACAGCATGTCAGTACAAGAAATGATCACTAGACAGCTCATTGTTTTATGTCACTACTTTGATTTAAAACAGTGTTTCAGTTCATCCAAGATGGCGGGGTACATGTAGGACAAAGTAAGACAGAACAGTATTATGTTAAAACAAAGTGTGATTACACACACAGGATCCTGAGGCACTTCCACAACACCAAAGACACACACAGTTTATGGCAGAGCATTCAGGATATTACTCAGTACAAGCCTCCACCAAGCAGCAGTGACAGAGATGCATTTACAGCATTAGGCAGATGCCCTTATCCAGAGCAACTTATAATCATTAGTTACAGGGACAGTCCCCCTGGGAGCAACTGAGGGTTAAGTGTCTTGCTCAAGGACACAGTGGTCGAAAGTGGGGGCTTGAACCTGCAACTTTGTGGTAATCAGGCTCACAGGTAAGTGTTTTACCCACTGGGCTACTACCAGATGAGCAGGGAGATGCAGCACTCCCTGAGGAACTGACGAAGTTCCATGCATGTTTTGCACGGTTTGACGCGCTGGACAAGGAGCCTGTGAGAAAAGCCACACCCACCACCACTGACCAGGTCATCGATGTAAGGAGAATTTTAACCAAGGTCGACTCACAAAAAGCTGCTGGACAAAACAATATTCCCAGGCGGGTGTTCAGAGAATGCGCGGATCAACTGGATGACATCTTCACAGACATCCTCAACACATCACTGAGCCAGATGATCATCCCAAGATGCTTTAAGTCCATCATCCCAGTGCCAAAGAAATCTACACTATCTTGCCTCAACACACTAACCTCTGTCATCATGAAGTGCTTTGAGAAACTTGTCATGGTACACATTAAGAACAGGCTTCGCAACTTACTGGATCCACTACAGTTTGCATATCGCCCAAACAAATCGACCAAGGATGGTGTATCTTCTGCCCTTCGCCTCTCTCTGTCTCTCTTACAATGCTGCTCAGCAGTTCAGGATTGAACCCAGTCATCCCACAGAAGCTAACTGTGAAACGGAGTGAGCTTGGACTGAGCAGCTGTGCAACTGGATCCTGGACTTTTTGTCAGAGAGGCCTCAGTCTGTCTGCATAAACGTTTCTAGTACCATCAGACTGAGTACAGGAACTCCTCTGAGCTGCACACTTGTCTGCCACTGTACATTCTGCTGACCCACAACTGTACTGCCAAGCACAGCTCAAACCACATCATCAAGTTTGCTGACAGCAGGACTGTGGTGGAGCTCATCAGTCAGCGTACAGAGTTGCGGTTCAGCAGCTGGCTGTCTGTGCAATGAGAACAATCTCTTTCTGAATCTGGACAAAACTAAAGAAATGATTGCAGACTTCAGAAAACCCCACTCACCTCCAAAGGTCCCCGGTAGAGACAGTAAAAAACATCAGGTGACCTCCACTGGAACACGAACACCTCCTCTCTAAAAGGATAGCAGTATCTTCATTACTTAAGACGACTGAAGGGGGCAAACCTCCCTCCTCCCATCTTCAACATTCTTGCAGGAACACCATAGAAAGCATCCTGACCAGCTGCATTTCTGTTTGGTATAGCAGTGCCAGTGCTACAGACTGAATGAGGCTGCAGTGGATTGTTAAAACAGCTAGTAAGTCTCACCCCTCACTACGGCACAGCTTCCAGAAGTGCTGCATCAGAAAAGCCTCCTGTATTGTGCGTGAGTCCTCACATCCCTCACACGGACTCTTCACACTGTTCCCAACTCACAGACGCTAATGCAGCATCAAAGCCCAATCAGACACACTGCCTGCACCCCCCCCCACACACACACACCTGAACTGTGAACTAGCTCAACTTTCCATCTTTGCAGATTACTTTTCTTATTAAGTGCATGCAGCTACATGCACAAGACACATCCATGTTACATGGCACTTCAGTACTGTCTGAGTTTCTGTATTTTCATAGGAAGACTATATTTATATTGAACTGCTGCTGATCACACGCACATGGGTCATTCCGTGGAATCGGTACATTTTGCGTCCCAGAGAAATAATGTGTCATAATATCACCATAATACCAGATACATGCATAATTTGAAAACATAACATTAGTATGTCTTCTATCATCAATACCATCTAAAAATTAAGTAAAGTAAATATTATTGTCCATGGTTAAATTTGCATTTATGTTGATACGGCAGGGATTTTGGCCTGTCCCTCACTATGAAAGTTATTTTTCAGCAGGACTTCTTAATAGTAAATTGTTGGAATTATTAAATTTTCACATTTGTATATTGTTCTAAAAGTATTCTCATTGTTAAGCAATATTTTTAGCATGAACACATGTCATCTCTATAAAAAAAATGAAATCATTTTATCAGTGTCCCCTGATTTCAAGTCAACCCTGTTACTGACACACAAAAAAAAAAAACCTGTAAAAAAATGGCACATACCAGCAGTGTGACAATTTACAGGAAGAGGATTTCCAACATTTAAAACACAAGTATGTTTCTCTCTTCTATAATGTAGAATTTTTTGTTTTATGGGATTGTTGGGGTGGGGAGATCATACCGCGTCATTCCTGTTACCAATTTTTAACATATTAATTAAAATAATATTTTTGTGTCTTGATATTTACCATATCTGTAGGTAATATCCTTTCAAACTGTATGACATCCGCTCTTGTGATCTTGAACATTAGTTAACTAGAGGCAAAATAGCTTGAATTCGTCAATCCTGTTACTGTCAGTCCTGTTACTTTTCTATGATGTCATATCATAAAATATAATACAATAAATAAAACAAAAAGCCTGAGATGGCACCATTATTTTTTTTGTCACTATAGGATGTCTTCTTTCCAGAGATATTTAAAAAAATGAGAAAAAAAAGATTTTCTATTTAAGATTTACAAAGTTGAAAATGTACCGATTTCGTGGAATGACCCACATACAAAGCACACACTTGACTGCTGATGCAACATTATTTGCACAATTTTTGGATGTCAATAATAGTCTTTGTTCTAATTTTTTTACTTCATGTTTAGAGTTTATATTTTATTTGTATGTGTATTCTATGTATCTTTTTTGTACTCTGTAAAACCTGGAGCCACACCATCTTGTCTCACTGTATACATGTATATAGCCAAGATGACAATGCAGTATACTTTGATATCGCATTTACCACTATTTTATTTTTAACAACATTGCATATGAAACTTAGATGTGTGTAAGTTTCTCTGCAATGCACTTTGTTTCAGTCATAGAAATTGAATTATGGAAACACTTTTGAAAAAATCAGTGGATTTGGTGTTTGCCATGTGTTTGACGCCATTGACAATATTTGTCAGACATTTCCATTTAAAGTATCTGGCAGGCACTCTTATCCAGAGTGATGTACAAAAAAGTAAAAAACACCAAAGAAAGTTTTTAAGTAACTCCTCAATGCAGATACCGTTGCATGATGGAGCTTAGTCCAGTTTAGAAAGCTCAGTTTTTCAGTCCTTGAAAGAAGACCTAACTTTAGTCTGTTTCTGGTGTAAGATCACACTGGTAGAATTAAAGGGTAAGTGCAACTAATAACACTGCAGTTCTTTAAATCAATTCAATTATGCAATTTCATGAACCAGTTTAAGCCCAGTCATGCAACTTGTAAAGTCAGTGTTGATTCGCCACTAAAAGACCTCATTAGTCTAGGATCAGGCTTTTTCTGGGTGTCAGAAAGTGTCAGTCCATAGCATTTTTAAGCATCATAATTAAGTTTCAATAAAGTTTCTTTGTGAAAACATTTTACACTAAATGCTAAGTTAGATCCCCTACAATGTAAATATTCTTTCATTTCTCTCTTTGTTACAGATAAAGCCCATCTTGTGTAAACAACTGCAAATCAAGCGACAGGAAGTGTGACAGACCAGCGGAGAAATATGGAGAACTTCCTTACTTTCCTGTCTTTCATATCTGTCACTGGAACGCATATTATTAAACCATAAACAAAATCTCATTCTGCATGCTCCCAGTTTCATGCCGCAAAGGGTGACTGACTTCAATAACACGGAATCTTTCACTTGGGAAACAAGCACGGAGAATTTTGTGTGGTGAAATTAGCAACAATCTCTGTGGACATTCCCTTCTCTTTTGCAATGTACTTGCATGAGAGAGTGATGTTTTTAGGCTCGTTCCTTACCTAGACGAGCGAAGAGAATAAACCAGCTGTAAACTGTGGGATCTCATTGTTAGAACATCAACTGATTGATAATACTCTGGTCATGCCATACATGTTTTTCGGAGAGTCTATCTCCAGGCAGATGTGTTTCGATAGTATCTGTCTGATGAGTTTGCCTCTCTGCAATGGAAGAACACAGAGTATGACTCACCATCAAGTCATACGGAAGTAATTAAACCAAGCATTCACTTTGCTAGCTCAAGAAGTTTAGCTAAGTGACTAAGATAGGGAATCTGACCAAAAGCACAACCTAACATATTTATCCTCTTTGTCTAGACATTTATTCAATAGGTCATCTGTTTATTAAATGGGTAACAATAAGGGATTTGTCCTGCCTCTTCTGAGAAGGTTTTACACTAGATGTTCTGAACATTTGACTTCATTCAGCCACAACAGCGCTACTAATGTTACTGATGTTGAATGATTAGCTCTGGATCACAAACGCAATATCAGCTCATCCTGGCAGAACTGAACAGAGCACACAGTTCACTCCAGAGAACACAGTTCCAGTGCGCCACATCACAACCCTTAGCTGCAAAGGGTGGGTGTGGCTGCACCTTTTAATTTCTGTTGATCCAGTCGGTCACAGTCGGTCACATTAATCATACATACTCAGCTGCATGCACTGAAAACCATAAGCCAGCTGGTGTGGCAATTGACAGTGCTACAGTTTCTATGGAGAGTTTATAAGATGTGGTATACTTCAAAGTAACAAAATTAACTCATTAGAAGTGTCTGGATACTTTTGGTCATACAGTTTAGGTGCTCTGTGTAGAGAGGGGCTGTGGCTCATCTGTTGCTCTATTCAATCCACCTCTCCTGTCATTGCTTCATGAACACAAAGTTCACGTATATGGTAATTGCGTCTGATAAAATGGTCTGTGAGTGTAGGAACAAAGTAGAGGAATCTAATAGACGGGCCGCTCGTGTATAAGCAAGGTGCTTTCAGTAGTGGTCCCACCAGAAGCAGCAAAAAGTCCAAAACTGCTCTTCTACCCTTAGGGGAAATGAGAAGCAGAATCCAGACTGAAGCCCCTCCATAGCAACAGATGGCCTCCTGGAAAAAATTATGTAATAGTGCAAGTCTAAAAGCTCAAAGCCACACAAAAGACTGATTTGCAGAGGTTCGAAATCAAGATAAAAACGAGCTCTTAGTCAGTAGTGCTGACATGGTGGCTACGGTGACCTTGGCAGCTAAGCAGGAATGCACATTCCTTATAAGATAAGGCAGGAGCAATTTTATTACACAGTGAATAGTTTTAGTAGGCAGGGTTTAAACAGGCTACACACATTCACATATACTGTACTGTTCAAAGGTCTCAGGCGCCTGTAAAAATAATATTTAACATCTGTGTAGATGAGCAGTGAGTGTTTTATTCACATTAATAATACTAAATATACTAAAGAAAACTGAAAAGAATAAATACTAATAACATTACATTAAACACAGAGTGTTCTCCTTACAACAAAACAAATCTTGATCAAATTTACTGCTTTCTTGTTTGTTTGCATTTATTCTAATGTGAACCTTGCCAGCAGAAAGACACAATATCATGCACTGAGAAAAATGCCTTAAAACAGTTTGCACAGGCGCATAAGACTTTTGCACAGTACTGCACCTATTCATTTTAACTCATCAGAACTAGCAGCTACATACACTCACTAAAACTTAAATCGGCATGGAGGCATGGTGGGTTCCCTGGAAATATAGAACACAAGCTGCGGTGCACACACATGGGTAACTCCAGCTCATTAGATATTTACAGTTGCTTTTTAAATACTGTTAACTGCTCATCACACTCCTGAACACTAGGCGCAAACCACAGAGTGAAGTCAAGTCCAGTGTGGAAACAGAAACAAAGTAGGCGAATTGTTAGGATTATAAATACACCCTTCAGAATTTTACCTACAAACTTTAAAGACTTACAGCCAGCTCCATAATTACTGGCACACTTTTTGGGTAAAAAAGGCATGGGGAAAAATGTTTTTATGGTTCATTAACTTAATCTTTGATGGAAAATGCAGAATCTCCCAAGATCATCCTAGGTGTTAGGTCCTCTCTTTTGGACTCTCCACTTCAGCTTACTCCACAGGTTTTCAGCGAGGTAAAGTCAGGGGACTGGGATGCCATTTTAAATTTTCTGGTACATCATGTATGTCAAAAAATGCATTTTGTGATAAGCATTTTAGTTTCTTAGATAAAAATTACTATTACTAATTATGTTTAGATTTTTCTCATATTTTCACTCTGAGAATTGGGATAATTAACCAAATACACATTACCTTTTTTTTCGGCATATCTGTCCAAAGTTCACATAAAAAGAGGTAAGATGCACCATTCTTTAGTTAATACTAAACTATTTACTATACAGTAAAGACAATGAACTCTTCCAGTATTCTTTAATGATGGGATATTGTTCATACAGATTCAGTGGAGTATATCATTCGACTTTGTTAGCCATAGAAATAGTTTCGAAGTCTTAGCTGGACTGAATCATCCAATTTATGATTCAATATAGACAATGATGGACTCATAAACAGATTTCATCTTTGAAGTCTCAGTGTGAGAGCCAGTATCTGATTCTGTGTTTACATAACTAAAGTTGCCGCTGGCAAATATTATTCCTGGCACTCTATGTCAGTGCATGCAGGACCATAAAGACTCTTTCTACTGGAAACATTGTTTTAAGGAAATGTAAGGATTTTACATGGTTTCTTTTGCAAAAGTGTTTATAAGAAAGAGTAGTACATGTTTTTAGTTCTAGGTTTACTTTTTTGGCATCATTGCCCTAGGACACGATGTACCAAGGGGTGTAGTGTTACTCCCATGAAGTTGTGCAACTACACAGTACATCTGTTTGGGCAAAAGAGATTTTGGATATACCCAAAGTGTTCACCCCATGCACTTGAAAACCAATGACCTAATCCAATCTTTCTAATTATGCAGAAAGCAAAATTACCAGCAGAAAGCAAATGGCTTGATAACCTGCTACTGAATCTACTCTGTACTTTAAACTCCACCACAGGTTCAGTGTAGATATATGAAGCCTATAGGTGTGGCCCGCTGAAAAGTATTAACTTAAGAATTTAGTACTCATTTGCAGAGTTTCCATGTGTCTTCTTGGAGAGAGCTTATTTTACAGTGAAAACCTGCCACTGGAATATACTCTAATCATACTCTAGCACATGTCACATGACTATGTGATGAAAACCGTACTGGAAAGGTTTTTAAAACTGTTGCCTCAAAGCACCTGAGCCAGCTTGTATGTCTATTTTGTTATTTAGATTTAAAGTAAATTAAAAACAACAGCTGGGCTTTGCATAGTGTGAAAATGTCATGAAATTTAAACTAACAAAAACTTTAGAGATTGTTTTGCCTACACAACTGTTTAGAATTTATATGTACTTCAATATTCTTTGAAGAAGAAGCACTACAAGTGGGGTTCCCAAGCTCTTAAAATTTTTTTAATTTTTGATCAAATTAAGTGTCCAAAATGTATTTTGAGTTTGTACGTTAATGTGTTTTGAACAATTGGTAAATTAACATTCAATTATATGCTGTCTTGATTTCATATTAACTTTTCTATGGGGGTGCTCGTGACAAGATCCAATTACATACATGCATCTGTGCATGATGTCTAAAACTGAGCCTTAAAAAAGGAGGTTAGTCCACAGCCACTGTATCATCTCTATATGTTTGGAATAAATGAATGACTGGCTCCAAGTCCTGTGAAAACAAATAACAAAGGAGGCACCACAGGGATTTTTTTTTAATTTTTTTTTTTACCTGAATCCTGATACTATGTAAGGCCTGCTCACTGGCTTGAAACTGTGAATCTCAAAACATGGAAATACCAGACCTGGGTAGCTGATATTGAAAAGAAAACAGCTATGAAAACAGCCGTGTATTTTCACTGCCAGTGTCAATGATACTTAAGACCTCCAAACCAGAGCAATATGTGTTAAGCAGTTCAACAAGTGAAACACTTCTTAGTAGATCCAGTATCTATTTTTAAAGGTATCCAGATACTTGCACCCCCAATGACCTTTCCATTTGCATAGCTCACAAAATCTCCACAAAACGGCATTACCAGATATATGGTATATTTTGGAGAAACTGTACATGAGCTCAATTCTAGGCATTAACTAGAGGGGTACAAAGTCTCCCAGCACTGGAAGGACAGTGGAACAGTGGAACTGCACTCTCTGGATTGATGGATTGGAGTAGCGTTTGTGATCCAGAAATAATTATCCAGCATCAGTACCTGACCTAACCTGACATTCAGCTCGTTACTGAATGCAATCAGATCCTCACAGCAATATTCCCGACATCTAGAATAAAGCTTTCTCAGAATGTTAGATGCTGTGACTGTGGTGAAGAGGAATTAACTCTGTATAAATACCCCTGATTTCAAAAGAGATGCTGGATTAACAGCTGTCTACCAACTTTTGAGTACACTGAGTACTAAACTGAGCTCATATTGAATACAAAGTTGTGATTATACATGACATTAGTGAAATCTTTGATAACTCAATGACTCTTTCAAACTCACTGGTTCCTATAACTGCTCTGAGAGCTTTAACTCTGGCCTAAGGGTGACATCAGTTGGCAATTGGTGAAAGTGTTTGACAGTTTTACAATGTAAATATGTGAATGTGCAAACTAATTAGACAAAAAAGTGCATTACAACAAATGTGTGATTCCCAATAGACTCTTGGGCCATGGGTGGGGAAACTGATGACTTCTTAGATGCATCACAATTCCATCTTTCTTCAATGGTATACCAAATTTTCAGGAATTCTGCATAATGTCCACTTTAACAATTCACTGTTAAAGGAAAGTGTGTGCTAATTCAGGAATGGAGTTTGCAAAGCTGCATGCGGGTGTTAATGTACTAATTGGTGTGAGCTTTCATTACCTGTTAGTTACATAAGGTTTGAGGTTCTGGTCCTAACTATGGACATGAAAAATATTCTGGCTGATCACTTCACTTGGGGCAAAGAGACCACTTTGTAATTTTCAGGGTGGCCATCCCTGATCGCAGTGATTTATGTAAACTACAGGGGACATATTATACAAAACTCACTTTAGTTATAATATGTCTATGGGCTATACAAAACATGTTTATGAAGTTCTTTGCACAAAATCACTCTCACATAAAGAGATCTCACCCAGCTTTATTCTTCACAGTTTCAGGCCCTTTCAAAATGAGCCGTTTGGACGGAGGGCCTAGTATGATGTACTACAGGGTGTCAATTTGCGTAGAACCGCCCCTCAGCTGTCGAGACCCCACCCACTAGATTAGTTGAAGATCCGCCATTTTGTCCGCTAGGTTTACGTGCGCAGATAAGCCGAGCGCTATGTCTACAGGCAACAGCACAAATCCCTACACTTTCTCCCAGACAAAGGAAACCGAAGAACTTTGTGGCTCTATTTCTTTTCGATGGCCATGTCCACGCAACAATTGGTTATGTTCCACCTCAAGTATATAAGCTGGAACGAAAAAATCGAATAAGGAGCTGTGAATAATAAGCTAACTTCAGCGTTGTGGGGGGATTTGTACCTACTGTGCATGACAAGTCAGCAGATGAGGGAGATGTAAGTACTTTCAAATAATGACTTTTGTGTTTCTATCGCAGTTAAGTATGAACTAACTTGTTCGTTTCCTTTCGTAAGCATGGGTTGGGTGGGGCGTGGCCAGCAACAGCTTATTTCCATGAAAGGGACAGAGCCCTGAAACGACTCGTTTTGAAAGGATCTGAAACTGTCAATAATAAAGCTGGTGATATCTCTTTATGTGTGAGTGATTTTGTGCAAACAATTTTGTGAACATGTTTGTATAGCCCATAGACCTATTATAATTTTTTAAGTGAGTTTTGCATAATATGTCCCCTGTAGGATTAAAATGGTAGACCCGACCTATTTGATTATCCTGATAAAGTTTTACACATCAACTGAACAAAACAGTACTTTAAATGCAATATGACAGCAAAAGCAGCATTTCTACTGAATTGTCTAAAGTTCAGAAGTTAGGGCTTGTGACACCTAAAAACATTCCAACACCCTGATGCAAAACCTCATGAGGGTATTACGGTATATTTCTGGGTGAAACAGTATCAGGAAGATTCTCTTAACTAGCTGAGCGCTCCCCTCAATGATACACTACATGGACACTACATGGACAAAAGCAGGGGTAGTGTTGTGTCGTTCGCGAACGATTCGTTCAAAAGAACAAATCTTTTAAGGGAACGTACTGAACCGAATCACTTCCTCAAGTGATTCGTTCGTTTCTCAGTTTAGTTGAGCTGTCAGAAGCGCAGCTTCCGCAGCACACAGCAGCGCCGGGCGTGCCGACGCCTGAATGAACGAATCATTCAGTGAACTACACTCTCCTGAATCATTTTCCTCGGAGGGATACACTTTCATGGCGACCGTTGTTTTAAGAGATTCAGTTTCCAGATAAACAAACTTAAAACGTTAGGCTGGCAGTAATGAGAAGAGAGTGAGACTCACCAGCTGTAGCAGGCACTAGGAAGGAGCGACGGAGGGCGATAGGGGTGTGTTGTGTTCAAGTGTACCTCGGAGAAAACTTTTTTTTTTTACTCCGCAACAACTCACGTACAGCAGGACACAGCATGTAACAAGTAGTGTATAAAACCCGCATTTTGAGAAAATGCGTGACTCTCATTGCTAGAATTTGCGAGGGAACGGTGCATGTTCAGTGTGAATCCTTCATTGAATGTACTGTGGGGTATACGTTCAGTGAACCGATCACTTTCTGAGCCCAATTTGCCGAATGGACCAGTTAAATAGCATACCATAGGACAGGACACTTAAAACATCACGATTTTTAAACGAGTTTATTTTTATAAACGTGTTTCTTAAAGCAACAAGGCCACAACACTCGTCTCCCTGTCCCAGAAGCCGAGAACTGAACTGAAACCTGAACCGTTCAGCCGTGTATCAGTTCAGGAAGTCGGAGTCGCATGCTCCTCCTGGCAAGCACTGAATGATTAGGTGATTCAGTGAACGAATCTTTTTAATGAACTGATTCTAGTGATTCAGTACATCTAAAAGAACTGCCGTGCCCATCACCAAGTAGGGGGGCTCCATATGAAAGTCTGGATATGACGTTTACCTGCCACTGGAATGTGCCTCTCGACCACTGGCAGGACAGGAAGTTGCCGTTATCTGCCACTGGCATACGCCGATTAAAAGTGGAATGTGCCACTGGAATACAATGATTTTATAATGCGAACCTATTTTCTAAGAATATACCAGTGGCACAGGCCCGGCGCCAGCGGAAAACAAGTTGGGGGGCAATTTAACCCTTTAGGCGCCAAGGTTTTTCTTTTAAATACGGGTATACTCATCTAATTTGCATATTATGATGTCATAATGAAGTTTATACACCAACAGGCTCATCAAAGCGTTTGATC
>JBBPCX010029862.1:0-16181 GCA_037974365.1 Hydrocynus forskahlii | reverse complement strand
AAGTTTTTGTGTTATCATTCATATTCTCTGAAAAATGGTTAAGAAATCATAAATTCTGCCGGGATATGTAAACTTATGAGCACAACTGTATATACAACAATAATCGAGCATTAATAATACATTTCCTCACCCCCTCAACGCACAACCACCTCCTGTCTTCCCAACTCTCCACACTAGAATAGAATTGCAGATATTTCTGTCATCATATTTGCATTTTAACCGGATGACTCCAAAGATTCATCCAGTTTCCCTTCCGTCTCTTCAAAGTCATTTTAAAGCAGTGGTTGGCACACTCTCAGTGCTGAGCACCGCTAATGTGCCATTGTTGATCACGTAATTGTTAACAAGCTAATGAGTTTAATTATCCAGGATCTGAAGAGTGCCAGCTGGAAGGGCTACCAATGATTTAGAAATTTTGATTCATTAACTATAGCTAGGCTGTAAGTTGTAGCTAGGCTAGAATCTGTGGCCAGGCTAAGAGCTGCAGCTAGGCTAGTACTATGTTCTATTTACCTTGAAAGTCCTAATTCAGAGCTGAGAATGACATCACACCTGAGTTGACCACAT
The DNA here is from genome assembly GCA_037974365.1 of Hydrocynus forskahlii. NCBI lineage: Eukaryota > Metazoa > Chordata > Actinopteri > Characiformes > Alestidae > Hydrocynus > Hydrocynus forskahlii. The sequence goes on along the minus strand of JBBPCX010029862.1, from coordinate 15,614 downwards.
TCCAGTACAGGGGGTCCTCAGTCTCAACATACAGCGTTTCAAGTTCACGATGCTTACTACCATAAAAACTTTTTAAAAACGGAGACGTGAGTCTTCTGGCTTACACTGTTAGCATCATACTTATGCACTACGTGGGCAAACTAGTTTGGTTGCATGTGGCGGTAGAATACGCAGAATACACAGTAATGTGGCATTTGAGTGGGGGAGTTGGCGTCCCCAGCACGCTTAACTGTGTCATTTTGGACTGTTATGTTGTGTTTTTACACTCAGTTTTTTGTTTTTGTTTTCTGTTACTACAGTACAGTGTCCAAGTACAGTATATTTACGTCATTTTCCTTTTTTTGTGGCTTAGTTGCGTTTTATGTTCTAGATTGTGATTTTACCATTGTGTTAGGATTGGTAAGTCACTTAGGCTAGGGTGTGTTTCGACGTACACCCAAATTCGGGTTACATCACTGTTGTAGGAATGGATCTGTGTTGTAATTTGAGGACCCCCTGTATAACAAATCAGAAACACATTATGTAGTATTTGATTGATACAGATGCTGGACAGCACTGTGTGTATGGATGATTTAATAAGACACAAATAAGACAGAAGAGCTAATAATTCTGTACTACAGCTCTTGGATTTTGAAATCTATCACACATGTTTCACACTGTGAACTTATTGCTAATACATTTGAAGCAGCTATGATAAATGAATAAAATCACCTTCCTTATAACTTTTTGCCAATGGCAACAGCATCAGTCAACAAAAGAGAGTCAGGAGGCACACAAGGATTAATATAAGACAGAATAGCAGTGACATTAATTGGTGGATTGTCCTGGGTCAGCCGGTACAACTGTTTTGTCTTGTTTCTGGGATCAAAGTGAATTTTAATGAGGCAAAACTTTATCCTAGTCATTTGGTCTTTCAAAATAAAGCAAGGTATGGCCTTACTGATGAAGTTGCTATGGCAAGCCGTTTTAATATTTAACAGCCAGAGTGGATATGTATGTCAGATATCCGTAATTCAGTTCTTCCCAGTCAAAATAAACATGACAGATATCCAAAACGACGTTCTTCCTATCTACAATGTACATTACAAACATCTCAATCGTCATTCTTCCTAGTACAAATGACGTCACTGCAGCAACTGTATTGAAGATATCTGAATCGAAAGTTTCTCCTAGTAAGAACTGTATTTCAGATATCTGTAATGTTCATTGTAGATAGGAAGAATGTCGTTTTGGATATCTAAAAGTGAAAACCCAATAGACATGAATGAGGGGAAAGTGACGTCATTTGTGCTAGGAAGAATGATGCTTGAGATATCTGTAATATTCATTTTGACTGGGAAGAACTGAATTACGGATGTCTGACGTACATATCCACTCGGCTATTAAATGTTAAAACGGCTTGCCGTAAGTTGCTGTTAGAGTTTTACATCAAATAATGAAAATAAGCCAGACCTTACCATGTTTTTTATATTTTTCGGTCTGAATCAACCTCTGAATCATTGCTGTTCACGTCAAGGTCAATTTGCAAGCCTTACATTTTTCGTTGTCTCAGGTCAGTTCATATTTGTTACTTAAGTCGGAGTAACGTGACTTGAGAAGGCCTGTACACCTCTATGAAAGCTTTTTTTAAGTTGGGAAAAAACGTCACAACTCATTGGATGTTTTTTATGACCTACAGTATATTTGGTGAAAATAACTGCCAAAATGCATTGCACTTGATCATGCTATTCTCTGTTTTATCTTGGTTGGCTTTATTTGTCTCGGTTTATAAAGTCTTGTGATACTATAGATCTATGAGCTGTGAGAGGCCCTGTGTTAACATGGACTTACATGATGTGAAGCACCATTAAATTCTTGTAACACACAGCCTTGAGCGGCAAACAGAAACACATTAATATATAAGAAAACTGATTTTTGCAGTCAGATGTATGTATTTTATAATGACTTCAAATGTGCCGCTGCCTCTTTTTTTTTAAATTTGTTTTAATAATGAATAATTCAGAGCTTATGAACAGATGATGAATGCATGTGCAGCTTAAAACAGCGAAGCAGATTCAGAGGGGAAATGATGGCTGATTCTGTCTTTGGTCTGCACTGCGTTCATACTTCAAAAGAGCTGCGCCACAGTTCATTTGAAAGTGGACTAAGATGGACCTGCTAGTCTTACTATCATTACTTCTTCGTTACTTTGTAAAACACACTTGTATGAGCTGTATGGGGAGAACATAGTCCTTTACAGTAATTTAGTGTGAAAGAAATAGTCGACATAATTTAAAAGACTTTCCCTGCCTTTCATTCAGTTTGAAAGCTTAGAAACTAGCCAGTGATAACAGTTCAGAAACAGCTGCCTTTAAATAAAATGTTACCTGTAAAGCTTACAGAGCTGGTACCTGAATTAACATTTTGTCTGATCCGCTTAAGTGAGGATTGACATGTTTTGTCATTATAGGCATCTTTATCCATCAGTTTAATATCAGCCAAATTAGATGCTTCACAATCAAATTCAGGCTTCAGCAGATGACCTACACACACAGACTTACAGCCATTTCATACAAGAACAGGCATAATGTAGAGATGAAATTTATGTTTTAAATGTCTCATGCATAATTAATTTTGTTCTCTGAGAGACATATGACTGGTGCAAGTAACGCATTTCTTATTAAGTCATTCACTATAATGTGATTACAATAATTTATACTGTAACTCCACGGCTTGCATGAGTGATAAGATGCTATTTATACAGCTCTAATAGAGATGAACAAGGCCCGTCCAGATGGAGGGACCAAGAAGCATCCTTTCAAGACAAATAATGACAACATATGAATACTTGCCCTCAAAATCACATGTTCAGGAAAAAGAGTTGCTATTATGAACATCGGTTTGACACAAAAAGCCAGGGACTGCATCAGAGGCTTCAGCTCACTGATGAATAAGAGGTCTTTCTAGGCTCTCTGATTGACTGTAGCTCTTATTTACTCAAATCTGCTCTCTATAGAGGTGTCTGTACACCACACACCACTCAGACTGAGTCACTGGAGCTGGCCACTTCACTAGGTGTTCATGAGAAGGCTCATGCCTGACCGACCCCCTGCTATAGCACTTGTGCACGTCCTGGACTGAATATGTAAGCCTTTCACCAAAGGCAGGCCCATTAATCACTATCCAGTGGTGCATTCCTAAATCAGCACATGATCATACTGCTCTTCCTGGGCTCTTTCAGAAGCTTTTATCCGGTGCCACTGTGCATTACTAGTTTGTACTTAATAACGTCTGGTCAGCGGTGAGCCTACGGTGGTCACTGATGGACGGGGTAGAGTGCCATTGTGTCCATCAGCAGCTACCATAATGGCATCACTGCTGTGTATATAATGGCACAGGGCCCAAATATTATGGGGTCAGTGGTGGGCCTGTGGTGGTCTCTGATGGATGGGATAGAGGGTGGATGACAAATCGTGCAGCAACAAATGGGCTACAGTTATTGTACACCTATAAAGATCTCTTATATGGTATATGTACCTGATAAAGTGGCCACAAAATTATGCATTGTTCCTACAAGGTAGCTGTACCTAGTATAATGGCAACTCCCTATGTTTATAGATTAACCATTAAATGTATGAGAGATTATGGTGGACATCTTAATACACAAGGAAAAAACTGTGAAAGGCAGCAACTGCATGTATTACATCTACTAGTTTTATTATAGCTCACTCCGATGCACAGCCTTATCAGACTCAGCGAATGGCTTAATGTAAATATTTGTCCTTAAAAATTAGCAGGTATCAGGCCTCTCAAGAGAGAGTCTGCGCACTGCCCAGCGTATAAGACATTCTTCTTGTTAAGGGTCCCCCAGGTCTCTTTTCTTCCACAGCATTTACATTAAAACATATCCTCTGCACACATCATGCAGAGTGTAATAATCTAAGCACTTACTGACCTGGATCTGAAGGCACTGTAGTTGTAATGGGATGATTCACTGAAGAGCCAGTGTGATATTTCTACTAATGTGTTACTGAGTCATTGCAGAGGCTCCTGTAAAAAAAAAAAAAAAAAAAAACAACCACATGTCCTTTTCATGTAAAGCTCATATTGTCTTCAGTCAGCTAGAATTATTTGCACTATATATCACAAAAACATCACAAAAATCCAAGAAAGGAATGACTACAGTGTAAAAGAATGAGTGTTTTCACTTCAAAAGCTTTCAGCCTACTGTCATGTTCTTTTAGTTTACTGGACTACAAATAATAAGTTAACAGAATGTAAAACATCGTTTTTTATTATTAACATTAGATGTTTAGTTAACTATTTTTTATGGTGCACATTTGTGTGCAATTTATTCCCTGCTGGCTTTTGTGAGGTTAACATTACCATTGTGCTCTGCCATTGAATCTTGCATAACGTGTCATTATAAAGAACGGCTAGCTCTCTTATCAGAGCTGGCTTGATTCACTCGGTTATTATCACGAGCTCAACCCCACAAACCTCCTTGCGAGGCTGTCTTAAACCTCAACACACTTTTATGAAAGGTTATAAAGAAACCTTTGACAGGCTGTAATAAGGCATTCATAATGGTAGTGCCTTGTTCTACTTGGCCAGGAAACCAAATAGGTGACATTTATCTTGCCGTTTTGTATGGATTTGAAAGCAAAAGTTCAAGACACCCTGCTATATTAAAAGCTGGCTATGGGTCATGATTCTATGGTAGCACTGAAAAGTCCATGTGCATGTGTACAGGGAGTGTCCACAGGGATTCAGTAGGTGCAATAAAGCAGTCTCCCAGCCAGTGAAGATAAACAGCCCTTTCCTGATAAGAGAAAGTCATGACTAAGGCGTTTCCTGCCTTCTGTGGCTGACTAGCATGTGACTGTGTGACCTCACCTAAGCAGTGTGTTGTGAGTAGATACAGACCACCTCTCTTCGATCGCTGTTTCTTACTAGACCCTGAAAATGGACTGATTGCTACCTGAACCCTGTAAAGCGCGTATCTTGCCTTGTTTGTACAGCTATTAGCCTGCACAGTAAATATGCCAGAATGGCTGGAGAAGGCAAGGAGGACTGTTACAGTGGAACCAACGATTTTCTTCTACATGACCAGTACCTTCATCATGATGCCGGCCTATCAACAGCTGGTCATTGTAAAGGTAGGCAAGCCCAAAGTCTTGCAGTTTTTGCTTTGGGCAGTCTATATTCAGCAACAGCTTTAAGAAGGAGTGAGGAAAAAAAAGGAAGAGGGAGAAAATAAAAGAGAGGGAGGGAGATTAATCAAGATGAGTCCTGGGGAACAGTGTTTTGCTCTGTGCCCTGAAAAACAGGTCAGCAGGGTGCAGCTCTAGAACAGAAGATGGAGTCGCCTGAAGCTGGGCGGGCTAAACACAGCCCAGGCCTCTTTGGAGTGCAACGGCGCTGCTTGAGATGTGCTCAAAAACCCAGAGCTACAGCAGACATTAATCAGCCTGAACTGACCATGACTCACAAACTTCCCAAAGCAAAGCAAGCCTTTGTAATCGCCTGTGCTCTAGATTCAATTATCAGTAGTGGTCATTTGTCTGACTATAGCTGCTGAGCATAAAAGTTGGTTAAGGTCATATGCGTGATACCAATTCCGACCTCGCCTGAGACAGGATAAAAGCATAGTACACTGAAATGCCTCTCTACATCTGGTTTGCGCCACCGGTAAACAAGTCCGTCCTTGTGACTGTGTGTAAAAGATGCATCCGTTTTCATTGAGATGTAAAGCTGTTTCCGGTGCCTGCTCTTTTTTCCTTGCATTGCTCGGAGCAGCATATGGCAGACATCCTCCTCTTTCTTCCTTCTGCCTTCTCCTACCCTTCCTATGAACTCGTGCATGCACGCTTCTGTGGGAGAATACATTATACGAATGCGCACGGCTATTGCGCATGTGGGGAAAAGTGTTTAAAGTTTAAAGGTTCTGATGTACATAACTGATCATCCCTATTATGTCCTTTTCTGATTTGATTTCTTCTTTCATTCTTCATGTTTTTTTGGACGAGAAATGATGTGGATTTCCCTGTGCTGCGGCCGTTTCAAGAGTTTTAAAGGGGACATATTATGCAAAACTCCCTTTAGCTATAATAGGTCTATGGGCTATACAAAACATGTTCATGAAGTTCTTTGCACAAAATCACTCTCACATAAAGAGATCTCACCAGCTTTATTCTTCACAGTTTCAGTCCCTTTCAAAATGAGCCGTTTAAGGGCTCTGTCCCTTTTATGCAAATAAGCTGTTGCTGGCCACGCCCCACCCATTCCATGCTTATGCTGCGCGTTTAACACACGTAAAATGGCAGAAAACAGAGGCGCTATGCAATCCTATATGTTCGGATTTGTTTTGTTCTTTGCAGCCAGTAATACAACACTTCATGAGTGACTTGCCTTTGCCTGTAGCCATAACGCTCAGTGTCTTATGTGTGCTCGCAAAACCAGCAGACAAAAATGGCGGATCTTCAGCTAATCTAGTGGGTGGGGGCTTGACAGATGAAATGGCTTGTAGAAGCAAATGATTCCTGACACCAAAATCTTTCATTTGATTCACAGAAAACAGATGGATGTTTTTTTTTCGCACTTGGAGTGTTTATAGGAGCAGTAGAGACCCGTTAGTAACTTGTTAGAATGAAATAAAGAGTAGTTTATAAACATCTTCCTTAAGGGATGATTTTCATAACAGCCCTGCTCTATTAAATGACATCAAATCAGTCACTCCAGCATTTACTGACCACTGTAGTGATGGGTAAAAATCGCTGATAGCTAAATATGTATGGTCTTAAATGAATACAGTTTACACATTTTGCTACATCTAGAGTTACAATGCGTAGAAATTAATGCATTCAGAAAATATTTAGAATTTATCACATGGGGAAAACCTCAAGGTCAGTTGTGTTGTCAGTGCCTGAATACCATGCTTGATTTACTATAACTGCCGCCTGTCACGCAAACAGCCTGCTCATGAGATACAAAGATTTAAAGATACAACCAAATAATGGAATCGTCAGCAATCTCGGGACAGAACAGAAAATTAAAGTTCAGTGATGAAGAGATATCAGTGTAAATGAACTAAGGTGTTTCCTACCGAAACATTTTCCAGTGGTAATTCAAATAGTTTATAAAACCATGACACAAACTGTGTGTGCAAACTGCATGTGCATCACTGCATATTATGGGCTGCATCAGTAAGAGTTTGAAAATTGTCACTTTGTATATCATACATTTTTAAAAAATTGCTTTATTTGGTTTCTCAGACTTTTTTCTATTAGAAGAAAATGAAAAATTGGGACAGGACTTTAAGCAGACACATTTGTTTTATCCTATGTGCAGGGCAGCATAGTCCTATTTAAAGAAACAAATGATTTATCCTTGGCTGAATGTATAATATTTCTGAACTGGCATAATATAAAAAAACTCCCTTGAAGGGTGGTCTTCAGCATGCTCAATGCCTTCCGAGTAACAACAGCTGAATCTTCCTCTCTGTCTCTGTGTGTTTTCTGCGTATTTACTACTGGGAGACATCGCGCTTCGTAAACTGGGAAAATAATTACTGTAGTCAATATTCTGTGAAAATCAAGCACAATGAAACAATAATGGTATTAACCAGGCAACCACATTTTACATTACAGAGAAATGTGCTGTGCTGAATGTGCTTGTTTCCAGCATTAACACAGCAATCAATACAAGTGAAGGACAAAATTGTTTATATATTTTAGTGTATGTACACATTTGAATCAAGCCATCAATTTTCATTACCTATACAGTTCCTAATCCCAACTCTCATTCTCTGCTCTATCTGTAAAGGTTTGCCAGGAGCTTCATGGGAAAGTCTGTGAGGGCCATGAAGATGATGAAGATGTTGAGTCTTTGTCCTCCTATGTGATACTGTCCTACACAGCCGTTCTCAGCGTGGTCTCTGTTCCTCCGGCCTTGATGCTGGGCTCGTGGTCGGACCGCGCCGGCCGCAAGTGTGTGATGGTGCTGCCCTTCGTACTGTCTCTGTTGAGTGGTGGGGTGCTGGTGGCCATGGTGTTGGTGCAGAGTCTGAGTGTCTACTGGTGCCTGTTGGCTGCTGGCCTTATAGGCCTGACCGGAGGCCATGTCTCCATTTTCCTCAGTTCCTTCAGCTACCTAGCTGACGTCACCATGGACTCCGCCTCCAGCCGGACGCTGCGCATGGCTGTGGCTGAATCCATGATCTTCATTGGGGGCATGGTGGGCTTCCTCCTGGGTGGCTTCCTGGAGCAGGAGTTTGGCTTGTTGGCAGCTTTCGTTACTTACCTTTGCTGCCATACTTTGGCCATCCTCTACATCCTGCTGTGGCTGAGAGACCCAAGACCCATCAGCAGTCCTATAATGTTCCCTGCGAAAGAACACGAGCGGCAGTTGGGCTCTGAGAACAGCGATTCCGGGCCGTTTATTCTGAAATATGCCAAAATGTCATTTAAGGCAGTGTTGAGAAGAAGGTCGGGCCAGGATAGGTTGAAGCTGCACTTCTTCATCCTCTGCACATTCATAAACAACTTGATGGCTGTCGGTGAGTGCTGCATAAATCTCTGATGCAACAAGAACCAGGCATGGCATGTTGTACCAACTTAACACTGAACAATGCTGACTTTTTAAAAGCAGCGTTCTTCCATGTTCTGGTGGCTTTCATTCAGGCAGTAGCATGGGGATGAATAATGTCTCCCTCTGTGTTTCCACAGTTAATAAAATCTGTAAACTCAGTATGAAAGTTAGTTGCAATTTTGACACAGTGATAAATGCTAAAAGTACCTACATATCACGCAATGCAAGAATAGAATGATAGACAAAACTGCATGCAATTTTCTCTCTCTCTTCTTACCTGCATGTTTCCAGGTTAATGTACTTTGTATTTCTAAGCTGTTGCAGCTAAAATTGACATGGTTAGTGTTTTATACTTGTTTTCTCATCACACGGGTACTTTTTCGTCACTTTTCCTGTATATGAATGCTGCATCCTAACTGAAGTACACTGTTTACATTGAGTGTTTCAGAGTTTTTGACACTACATCAGTTTTTATGCAACAGAGTACTATATAATATTTAAACTTTGCAAATACTGCTGTAGCACCATTACTTTTTTATCAAGATTTCTTTGATAATAACAGGACTAAATTCTTAATCCACTCAGTGAAAAGGTATCTGGTCAGATTCTTTTCTCTGTTAGGGAAGTAGTTATAGCTAAGAGCGCTTTCCTTGCTCAGATTGAATCCTATATTGGACATTAACCAGCAAGATAATTAGCAAATGACAGAGGAATCAACCAGTTGCATTTTGAATTCTAATGAATGGGATGCTTTATGCCAATGCAGCCCTTTGCCAGGACTCTGTACAGAAGAAGTCACTCTAGAAATGTGAATTGAATGTCTGTTACAAGCTTCAGATAAAACATGGAATGTGTTTTACAAGCTTAAGATGTCAAGATTGTTTAATGTAGTCAAAAACTTGTAATGTGGAATGCCATTAGCTGAGCGCTAACTTACTACTAGAATCTCATGGGGTTGCTAGCAGAAATGAGCATTACAGCAGAGTGTTGTTTCTTCCTAGTTTTTCCTGGGACATTTATGACCCAGACTCTTCTATATTCATGGTTCCCCACTGCATGAGAACTGAGTGGAAGCACTCCTCAAGATCTGCAACTTGTGATTTATTTCTGAGAGCATGCATCAAAGATGTACCCATTTAGGCTGTTCTTTAGTTTTCATAGAGTCACTGATAAAGGTGGTGGCACAGAAATGACATAAACATTATTTTCCTCAGTAGATGAAATCCTAGTTATGTATCAAGTGTTGGCTTGACGTCTATTCTTATTTTAGCCTAGTGCTAAATGTTAACTATGTGAACTCTGCCCGAGACTTGAGAACATTAATCAAACATTACTTGTATCCAGCTAGTCTGTTATAAATAACTTTGGTTCTCAAAGAAAGATGTGCAATTTGAACTATGTTGGAGTAATTGCAAGCTTATTTATTGTGACAAGGCAGCGCTAAAAACGTTACTCTATGTGTGCCATATGTAATTAAACGACCTAATTTCCTTACTTTGAGACGGGTTTGACAGGTCATTTATCAGATGGGATAATGTGTGTGCATTGGCTGAGCTGCCTGCTTGTGTTGATAGTCCTTCTAAGCTCTTTCAGGGAGGTTTATAAATGCTCTCTCTGAGTGTCAGTACTCCTTAGGCGAGAGAGAGAGAGAGAGAGAGAGAGAGAGAGGAGAAAGAGAGAGAGAGAGCTAATGATATGTGCTTTTATGTGCTTGTGTTTCCTCAGGGGAACAGTCTATCTTACTGCTTTATTTGAAGTACAAGCCCAGGGAGTTCACCACAGCAATGTTTGGGGTATACAACTCTGTCAGAATGCTCTTATTGGTAAGTGGCTTTGTTTCCTCAAAGTTATGCAACATTTAATAGCTCAGGTCTTCTTTAACCAGATCAAGCCCTGGATCACAGCACATCTTCAACATGTCTGTCGTGGTCCACATGGTGGCTTTCTTTTATATATTTCTCTCATGTTCAGTTTGCTTTTTAAACTTCAGAGCCAAAATAATAAGTCTTTGGCATCTTTGATTGAATCTCCTAAGCAAGCTGTCGACATTGACAGTGCTTTTCCACCTTCCCTGCAGGGATGACACCTGGGTGGGGTGGTCATGCGATGCTGCTATGTTTGACCACCTGTGTGGCCTAGTTTAGCTCATGTAATGTAAGTATATAGAGAGGGTTTTAATTTAGCACGCAGCACATTTTGGCTACATTAATTGTATTAAGAGGAAATGAAAGATTACTCCGTGGGCTGTAATATATGTTTAGTTTAGAGTAATTGAAAAATTGTTATCCACTGAATTCATTTGATTCACACATGTCCATCACTTTAATATAAATAAAATGTTATGTTCACATAATTTTGTCTTTCAGCTAACTTATGTTTTGCAAATGGTTCTACTACTATTATACATTTTACTCAAGTGGAAATGATGCACACATTAGAATGAAATCAGTTCAATATTTAAATCTTTTCAGAGCAGGAGATTATTTACTGAAGCCAGGTAATAGATATGTTAGACCCGCAAGGCGGATAATCTTTCATTAGATTTCTCTCTGAGTGAAAACAAGCAGGACTCAAAACAGCACCATTTCACAATTGTGAATATGCCAGTAATGTCCGTTGCACTTGATTCTGCTCGGTAAATTCAGATGTGATCGACAAACACTGGCCTTCGCTACAAAATTGAAATAAGTTAAAAAAAGTAAGATTCCACTCCATATTATTAAAACACTGAATACACTGAACCAAAATCCTTGCACATTCCATATTGTGCAAGAAAGACTCCTCTATTTGCCAATCCTTGCAGTCAAATGAAAACAAGTAATTTTGAACAATTTGTTTTTCTCCATTAAAATTAAACATTTACAGAATATTAAGGGCATCTGGCATTTTAAAGAGCCAATATCATGAAAAAAACTTTTTAAATGAAATATTTAATGTAACATGTAAACACTGTTTCAGGTTTCAAACATACCATTCATCCACCAGTCCATTCAGTCCATTTACAGAAATAAAGCCACCACTCCGCCGCTGGCGTCAGCCTCGCTGTTGGACTTATCCTATTTTTGAGTCGTTGGCTGCATTTTCTTTGTGGTTTCCTTTGTTTACTTTCTCCCCTCTCCTGGAGGGTGTTATCTGTGAGCGCAAGCCAGTCGCCTTGAGTTTTTTCCTTCCCTGTCTCATTTTTTGAATAAACAACCTGTGTTCCAACACATGCGTCAGTGTTTGCTCCACCACACACCCACACTTTGAAACCTCCTAATTTATTTGAAGACATTTTGCAGTTATAAGGAGTGTTTCAGCCTAGAATGCTCTTTTACATATATTAGTCTTAAAGGCACAGTAACAAAAACCTGTTATTGTTAGGGATGAAGGGAGTTTGGAACTTCATTAAAACCATAGAACTACACAAATTCTATAAGTGGATCTCAAAAAATCTAAAGCACGAGAAAAATGCTCTTTAAAAAAATAGAATTATAATAATTACAAACAGAAAATATGGAACTATTTGAGCATGTATGCATCATTTTGGCACTGCCATCACACACAACGGCTTTGATTTGTGAGTGGCTGCCATAGCAACTCAAAGTTCACAGGTCTGCTGATCTGAAAATTACAGCATGCCACATGCCAATTTAACATAATTGCCCGTCTTAAATGCTGACGGTACGGAAGACAATTTGTAACACAACGCATTAAAAAGGACAGAAGGTACAATTTATTACTCAAATGAAAGCTAAAGCTCTAACGCAAGCATAATTGATCCAGGAAAAAAAAAAACTGCAATGCTGAAAGAATCAAAATATTTCTAAAGTCATCATTGATTTCTCGGCCTGACGGGACTAAGTCACGCTCTTTCTCTGAGGTAGCGTGGACCGTACAGGTCTGAGGCTCCTGTTAGTCTTTGTGAAGTGGCAGTAAGCTGTAGGGGCCTGTGTTTTTCCAGGCTGTCAGGGGAACCCAACCCACTGATGTGGTCAATGTGAACGGGTCAATGCTGTAGCCTGGAGTGACACTTAAACAAAGACTGCTCATTAAGGAGCAGGGCTCTTCCTGATCAGAGAGGTGATGCCTCTCCATTTACAGTATGTTGAGTCAGGCGGCCCACAATGCATCACGGGGGGCTCCGATCGCTCAGCGGCCTTTGTTGATGCGGACAGAGCCATCGATTGTGAGAGAGGCTATTATACACTCTGTCTGTAGGAGAAGGCTGCTGGAGGTCTGCGCCGTGATACACAAACACAACAAAAAAGCTTTCATTTACCACCAATCAAAACTCTTCTTTGGGGGGGAGGGAAAGAAAGCATGATTTGTGGCTTGATAAGAGATGGTGACTTGCTGTAAACAATTTCAGGGTGATATCATGCAGAGACTTTCAAATTATCTAAGAGGTCGTAACCCAGGGGGGCCAAAACAGCTGTCAAATGCAGTGATACACTGCCTCCTATTTGTTAAAAACTGATGCTACGAAACCTGCCCAGGTCCAAAAGGCCAAGGGTGAGTTCACGGCTCGGTGCTCGTGCAGTTTATAAATGTCTGCGGGGTTGAGATTGGCTCATAATTAAGGCAGCGTGGAACCGGTAAGGAATTATCAAACACTGCGGGCCATAATGACTTGATTAAAGTAAAAACAAGCAATGTTAACCTTTTCCAGGGAATGCTTATGCATTCTCGCTATGTTTCCTGCTGCAAATTTATGAAGGCAAAGAGGTCTGAATGATGCCAGCCACTCGCCAGCTGGGGTGGGTTGGGGACATAATTAAATCAAACCTGTCTGCTTGAAAAGGATCAAAGTGGTCACATCGTCCTTGACACGCGCGCGACCGCTCACACATTGGCACTCGTATATGCTCAATCACATGCAGTTGTTCGCAAATGCATTGTACCCAGACACACAGATTAATACGTGTTGATTGTTTTTGACATTTTCATCAAGCGCAGCCTCCGAAGGTTAATTAATTCGCAACTTTGGGCCATAATGAATCTAAAGTGCCTGAAATATTTACAGCATTCTTGTGATGAAGGGCTAAACAGAAGACCATTTAGGGCAGCACAAAATTGCACAGCGGAAAAAAAGGACTCCCGCAGGCTTTATTAATCATTTCTACAAAATATTTTGTTGGAAACGTAAACTCAATTGTTAATGGTTACCACCTCTTTATTTGTAAAAATACTGGTAGTGACAGTGTACACAGAATCAGGCTTCTGGCATTCTTGTGGGCAGTTCTGCAGGTGTATTACACCTAAGAACATTGAAAAATGGAGCTTGAATGTACTCAATTCAAATGAGTTCCACATAAATGAAGGACATCACATCAATACAACCACTGCCAAAAGAGAGAAAATTCTGCTGGAATGTCTTTCATTCATGTGGACTATTCACATAAGTACTAATTATTTCAGTGTATTCCAAACCACATCATTACACAAGGTGCTGTCGTACATATTTTCATACAAATGTCACCCAGATGTTATATTTCATTACCAGAGCTAAAAAAGGCAGTTATCTTGCTGTAAAAGACTAGTGCGGTGCGGTGATGGAGCGCCATCGAATACCATTAGGATGGGCTGGACTCCAGCACCTGATCTCACTAATTCTCTTGTGGCTGAATACATTCAAACCTTAACAGCAATGGTCCAACATCAAGTAAAGCCTTCACAAAACTGTAAAAAGTTGCAACAGTTCAAAGGAAAAAAGGAAGTAACCCTGGTCGACTCCAAATGATCAACCAGGAAAACAGCATTCTGGTTCATATCTGTAAACTAATTACAAACTCAACTGACCAGTTAATATTTACTACAATTTTACAGTGAAGAGTAGAGACAGTTGCTGCAGCAAAGGCTAGACAAACTCCCTATTAAAGTTAATACTCGATTTCAGAAGGATGTGCAGGTGTCTACAAAATTTTGAACATATAGTATACATTCTTAGAAATATTGTTGCTTTCTCAAATGATAGTTTGTGACAGAAACACACAAAAATCGATTTTGTTGGTTAAATTATGTTCTTTGCACATAAGCACAACAGCAGCTTTAAGATCCTTATATTAAGAAGAAGACCTGATAAAAAGGCAGAACTAGCCACATTCTTGCTTTTGCATGAAAGGGTTAACAGGGAATGCTGCTCCTGTTTTTCTATTAGGGCTTTGGTCTTCTAGGTCTGTTCCCTCTACTGATGCGTTGGTTCAGAGAGATGACTTTGGCCAAACTCAGCGTTGTCTTCAAAGCTGCCTCCTACATCCTGCTGGCTTTTTCCACTAACACATGGATGGTGTTCATGGGTAGGATCTGAAATCTTCTCTCCTTTCATTCAATATACATCTTGTACATGCATAACACTTTGCATTATGGCTCACACTAATAAAAAAGGTCAAATGTGCAACATAAATGTGTCATTTGATGTGAGGGGTTAAGAAAAAGGGCACGGTGAGATTGTCATATTAATGTCCATATTAATGGTCTATCTTAGAGTGGACAGATCATTTACAACAGACCTTATAAATCAAAAAGTTTAGCATGTCTTTCATGCTTTTCACAGTTGCTGTACGTGAATGCAGTTTTACCTTCATAAGATAAGAAAGAACTTTATTTATCCCAAGGGAAATTATTTTGTCATAAACATATTCATTGCAACAAAATGAATAAAGATAAGACAGAGAGTTAAGAGGGGAAGAAAAAAAAGTTTAGCTGAACTATGCTATTTTTTCTTTATTGACACTGATGGAATATATTTTTATGTATGATTACTTGTATGATTTATAAAGCCAGAAGCAACATGGATTTTCATCGTTGTAGGTGAGAAAGCAGGTCGAGGTTTATAAAGTATTTTAATGCGATTATATGCTACATTTTAATGTGGTAATTGAACAAAATTCTCTATATATAAAACAGCGGCTGTTGTTTTATTATACAGCCATTTCCAAGGAGAAACATGAACCGTTTTCACAGCAAGTGGTTCTAATCCCTCATTGCTTGCTAGCAGCTCAGCACACAGAGCCAACAGTACATATTTCATTAGATTTGATTATAATTATAAATATATATATATA
>JBBPCX010029841.1:0-16182 GCA_037974365.1 Hydrocynus forskahlii | reverse complement strand
TGGACTCTGTAAAGCTGCTTTGTGACAACCTGGTTGTAAAAAGCGCTATATAAATAAAACTGAATTGAATTGAATATATGGGAGAATATTTAGGGTTTATACTATAAGCAGGGGTTCACTGCAATACTAATTATCAAATATAACAATGAAAACAATAATCACTTTATATACACACTCAAGGATAGCTGAAATTAATACCCCCTCCACTGCACAGACAGACACATGCAAACTATAATAAAAAACTGCTAGAACTGTCATCTCCTCTTCTTTTACCCAGGCATACATGTTTATACACAAACACTCAGGGAGGGGAGAAAGGGAGAGTTCATATTTTAACTATTATGTAATTATTACATTACGTTATTACCATGTAATTTCATATTAATATTTTCTCACTCATTCACTGAAACAGGCAGTGAATTAACTACAGATTATAAACTAAATCAACACCGTATCTGTGTATAAGCAGGAGATGTTTCGACAAGTTATGGTTGTTTACAGTATTTCTACTGAAACAAACCCCATCTTTTTGCCAAAAAGCAGATTCTAACCTTTCCATAAAGAACATACATCTAATGTAAAATTAGTAATTGCAATCACAATGTTTAAGTCAATTCTTTAAAATGACTACCAAGAGTTAAACTAACTCACCCTAAAACAATTCCTACAGATCCAACATGCCTACTACAGTGTGCTTATCGCTTCAGGCCCTCTATATCCTTCTATTTCCAGACCTGAATGGGCCGTTTCCTCCAGCCCTGTCCCACCAGTGAGGCCGACTTGTCGACTCTTACCTGCCCGTCTTGGTGAGAATGATTATAGCGCTGGCGCAGCACTTGAAGGAAGACTCGACTGCACCAATGGCAACGGCCTCTGAGGGGTCGTGGGTCAATTTAGAGGCACGCCTGAGCTCCTCAAACAGCTGCCGGTGGAACATGGCGGCCTCTGCCTCTCTTGCAATCTGAGTGCATGTTGAGGGGACATCGCCACACAGCCGAGGAGGGTGGAGTTGGGAAAGGGGGGGGGTTATACTCAGTCACACTATTAACACATGCTGTGCAAGAGTGAGAGAGAGATGAAGCAAATATTCCACCAGCCCTTGATTACACATCATTTCTAGATGTGAAATATAAATACAAGTCACCTCACAGATCTGGCTCGTAATGCATTCACGTTTAGCAGCCTGAAGGTTCGCCATAAGGGGCAACTACTGGCACTGTTATGTGGATTATTGAAAGGAAGGAAAAAACTGGAGGATCCCATGAACACAGGTGTGTCTGCATTTCCAAATCAAGTGTTTATAAAGCCACTAGCCCAAAACTGTGTGAAACACAACTTTGTAATCAAATGAAGGATAGTGTTTACTGATGTGTAATTTTCTGAAAGTAATTATTTGTCTAGGTTGTAGAGAGGACCATAGATTATTACCACAAGCACTATGTATTTATTAAAAGGAAAGTACCATAGAAAAAAACCAAAAAAACCCAAAAACACATTAATTTGTACCGAAAATAATATATGGTACATCCTCAAAATATACCGTTCGTCCCCAAAACACTTTTGAATTTTGTAAATTGTTTTTGTGATGCCATAAAAAGCAATGCATTTACATATTTCGGCCTACAGTCCTTCAAACACTGTTTTAAATGAGGCACTCTTCAGAGGTCATTTTCATATTCCATTTTTAAAGGCACAGTATCTTAACAAGGCACAGGCACATTTTAAAGGCAAAGTAATACAACCTAGCTTGTTTAAATCTAAGGGATAAAGAGAGGTTATAAAGAAATGTTATGACTGCTTTTGTTACATGAATTTGGACTGCAAAAAACAAATAAATAGAAGAAGCCCCTTTGAATGGCAAACCCAGGCTGCTATAAAAGTGTGGTATGTTAATGACACTGTGTTCAATAATAGCTGTCAAGAGACAAAAGTGTTTAGTGGTGCATTAATAAATTGCTTTCAGGCTGAGACATGGTTTCATATTTGTGCTCTCTCTCTCGCTCTCTCTCTGCCTGTCTGTCCCTGCTCTGTCTGCTGACTTCTCTTTCTTTGACAGTCGACCCCTGGCCTGCTTCCTAGAGGCCTGCCTACCTGCCGGAGCCAGTGAGCACTATGAATGCGGGGGTGAGGATTTTAAAGGAGGCTTCCACAGCCCCGATGGCGATAGCCTCTGCAGGGTCAGTGGAGTGAGGGGTGCATCGGCGCAGGTCCTCAAACACCTGCCGGTGAAACATGGCCGCCTCAGCCTCCCGAGCGATCTGATTCCACCAAGCAGACGCAGCAAAAAGAAGGAGACGGGCAGAAGAAGAGGGGGAAAAGGAGAGAGAGAGAGAGCAAGAGAGAGAGCGAGAGAGAGAGCAAGAGAGAGAGCAAAGAGGTAGGTATGGGAAGAGCATGAAGAGGAGAGAGAAGAGATGGGAAGACGAGATGGACGGTGAGACGGACGAAGGGAAACAGTGTGGAAGAATGAAAGGAAGGAATTAGTGTAGGTGTTAGATCACAGAATACAGAATGAGCAAAAAAACAAAAAAAAACAAAACAAAACAAAAAAAAAACACGCACATGTTAATCATCTCAGACCCACTTTACATAATCAGCTATGAAAATTTCCACCCCCATAATTTGTGCCAAACACCAAGAATTATTTTATGATCACCTCATTTGAAAATATTTCATAATAATTTCCCTCAACCATAAACTCCCCCACAGGTATACAGATTTGTGTTAAGATTTTGAGGGTTACTGTGGCTGAACAGAAGTATAACATGCACGCCTTTGAGAAAGACAGACCTATTAAAGCCCCAGCCAGTTAGTACTGAACTAGTCACTGCAATAAATATAATCCTTTAAACAATCCCATTTCAAATGTGTATGATTATTATGTGCTATCAGAAAGCACAGGGATGGTATTTGGGTGGATACAGAACTAGTGTCCCAGTCTTTTTCCTGAATGGGGCTTTAAAGTAACAGTTCACCAAAAAACACATCTCATTTCTGTATCTCCCCTCTCATTAGTCACATGAGACATGTAGCCCCAGTGCAACATTAAAGAATAACCTTACATCCAAAGCATGTCCTGAAAATCAGCTATGTTCAGAATAAGGTAAAAAAATTATTAATTTTTTTTTTTGGTGAACCATTCTTATTGAAAATAATTTCATTAAAATGCTGAAAAAAAGAAACAATGATAAATTAGACAACAGTACCCTCTACACAATTAAGCCAAGTTAAGAAAAGAGAAAGGAAACACAGAAAACAAAGCATTGGTAAGATTTAGAAAAGTAGAGTTAATACAGAAAGGAAAAGCCATGTTGCTGTCACTGTTGAAGCGGGTAACGTTTGAAAGTGTTTAGGAAATTGCTAAAGTCGTTAAAGCTATTGTTCATATCTATATATACACATATCTATATATAACTATATCTATCTAAATTTTTAAGGGCCTGTAGCATAGTAAATGCAATGCATCACGTTTTTTTTAAATAAGAATTATGTAGTATGAAAACATCTATATTTTCAAAAAAATATTCATCTCTAAATTCAAACATTGCGTCTTTCAACCAAGACTGCAGTTTCAATGAAGTGCTCTTCTTTTTTACCGAGCAGCCAATCAGAACAGGGGTCATTTTCATATTTCATTCTTAAAAAGGTACAGCATATAAAGGTACAATTTAAAGGCAACGTAACAAGAAACAAGCCTATAAAAAGAGCGACAGAAATAAAGAAATATTTTAAGACTGTTATATCATTTAGTGGAACTTTTATTAGTGGACCTCAAATAAATTTAAGTGACCAAGTAATTTATGTAAAGGTTAATGAGCATTCATATGACAGATGTCCACACTTCCCTCTGGACTGCGGTAGTGACTCAGCAGTCTGAGTGGGTGCAGCTCAGAGTAAAAAGGAAATGCAGCAGAAAAGCACAACAGCCTAAATCAAGTCTGGTAGGAAGAATGTTTGTTACGGGGGAAGGTTAAAGTGAAAGAAAGCAAAGATATTGTACAAGGTCTAACCCCAGATCATTTACCAGTTCCTCATATAGCTCTATGGACCTAGAACACATTTCTGATGCTGACCCTACTGTTTAAAAAAAAATGAACAACAAATTCACATTCATTAAATCAATAAGAATAATCATCACTGGTGGAATAGAAAGTAACTGAATGAAAACAGCAACATATTTACTGCTCAACAATACATTTTTCAACCTAATATCCATCTGCCCCTTGATGATCATGTGATCAGTTACCACAGGCGAGAAATTCAGCACCTTCCTATTTACAGTAAAAGAACAGGAAACCCATAAGCCTCTATTGTAAGTGATATTTAGGGCAATGGGTTTCCTGTTCTTTTACTATGAACAGGAAGGTGCTGAATTTCTCATCTGTGGTAACTGATCACATGATCAGTTCATATGATAGATGGCATACATTGAAACAGCTTGATAAAATAAACTGAACTGAATACTCTACAGCTACAGTAGATGGAGACTGGGTTGGAAAATACTTGCGTATCCTTTTAACTACTGTAAAGTGCCACTAGGGGGCTCTCTTACCATGTGCTGTGTGCGCACTGCCTCTAGAGGGTAGTCTCCCTTTGCTGTCTCTCCACTCAGCATGATGCAGTCGGCACCGTCCAAAACTGCATTAGCCACATCGCTGCCTTCTGCACGTGTGGGTCGGGGCTTCTTAATCATGCTCTCCAGCATCTACAAACACACAACAGGAACAAGTTTTACAGAAGAGCTCTACGTTTACAATTACGGCATTTGGCAGAGGCCCTTATCCAGAGCGACTTACAATCATTAGTTACAGGGACAGTGCCCCTGGAGCAACTGAAGCAACTGAGGGTTAAGTATCTTGCTCAAGGACACAATGGTTGAAAGTGGGGGTTTGAACCTGCAACTTTGTGGTCATTGGGTTTACAGTGTTTCACCCACTAGACTACTACCGCCGCCTCTACAGAGACATTTACACACATGGTTGTTTTCATGTCCTAGAGAGAGAAAAGACAAACAATACTATAAGTGTACCAAGAGAGCTCCAACATGAGTAGCTATGGATCGAGAACCGGTACCGTTGGTGACTGGTCAATACCAAAAAAAAAAAAAAGCATCTCTGGCTTGTTCCAGGAATCCAGAATATGCCCTTGAATAATTCTCTTTATTATTCAGGGGCACGTCTGCCCATCCATTCAACAGATAAAATGAGCTGAAGATCTAACCTGTGTTGCACAGGTGATTGGCTTGCCAGCTCTATTGCATCGTCCAATCATCATCTTCTGAGCAAGGAAGACCTTCTCTGTGGGGATCTCAATTCCCAGGTCACCACGAGCAACCATGATGCCGTCACTAGCCTCCATGATCTCATCAAACCTGCAAATAAAAGCACAGGTGATGACACCCTTCTGCCATTTCCAGAGATGAGGATACAAGGTTACTTTAAAGTGCTTGCAAACAGGGAAGCAACTAACAATTTTTGCAATTATTTAACCAACAACGTATTATTCGGGTAACTGGTAAATGTAACTTTTGTCCCTCTCCCACCTGTGCGATGTGCGGTTTCTTATTTCATAGTGCAATAAAACAGAGGCTATTTCAGGTGCTGTAATTTTAGTGCGCTCTGTTGGAATAAATGCTTGCATCATACGAACGGGCAAAAATGGAATCACAAAATGTAGAGGATGTGTGCGGTCAAGATGCATTACCATCCTGAAAAATTCCCTTTTTTGTTTTTTAAATCAATGGAATAAGAAGTGTCCAAAAGTTTCTTCACTGGTCCTTTAACTGACATGCAGCCCCAGGTATAAATTCCATACTTTTTCCATGGAATTTATTAAAATGTCATTTTAATTTGTTTGAAGTGTGTTTCACAAAGCCAGAATGTCAAATTGTTTGTTATATCTATCATTTGTTCATTTGCTGCAGTTTAAAAAAAATAAAAAAATCTGGGTGAACATTAACAAGTGTGGTGATTGATGGAGTTTAATTGAGAACTCTGATTCAGATCCATCAGAATTTAGAGTTATTCAGAACAAAAAACAAACAAAAAACCCCCACAAGGTAAATAAAGAACTGCGAGATGAGGACATGGCACTGAGTTTCTGCAGTTCCTCTTACCTACGGACTCCCTCGTGGTTTTCCAGTTTGCTGATGATCTTGATGTTCTTGCCCTTCTCTCCCAGTACCTTCCTGACCTCATGGACGTCGGCTGCTTTGCGGATGAACGAAGCGAAGACCATGTCTACCCCCATTTCCACTCCAAACTGAAGGTCCTTGATGTCCTTTTCAGATACGGCAGGCAGATCCACGGCTGCTCCTGGAAGATTCACACCCTTCTTGCTGCCCAGAGAACCTCCGTTTTCAATATCACACAGCAGGTAGTCAGAGCCTAGGAGAAACAGAAGCATTTCAAGAGCAAATAAGAAACTTCGAGAATTTCACTGGAGTACCATAAAATCGATTTTATGGTATTTAAAATGTGCATAGTTACTTTAATGAGTTACTATGAAGATGACACTGGCAAGGATGTTCACAAGTCATTTTTACCAAGTCCAAGTCTCAAGTCTTTGTGCTTGAGTCCAAGTCAAGTCTCAAGTCTTTGAGTGGCAATGTCCATTTAAGTCTCAAGTCTTTAGTCCCAAGTCCAAGTCTATGGGGTGCCATTTGTAAAAACAGCTTAACAAATGTAGAGCGGTCATTTTTTCATAATTTAGCACAATTTTCACACATTTAGAGCTAAATGTGTTAAAAAACTAAATGCTGCGCTCTAGATCTAAATGTTGCACTTTTACAAACGGCGACTCTAAATGTGGGATATTTAAACTCTAAATGTTTAGAAGATATGCTAACTGGCCACGCCCCGAGATTACAATTGGCTGTTACTTAGCAGGGGGCTGGACTGCGTGCTGTGATCTCCCCTCACCAGCATGGAGGATTTGCCTTAAACAATCTTAAATCTAAATGTTAAATATGAAAAATATATCTCGCACTCTAAATGTGAAACTTCACAGTTAGATAGGGCTCAGTGACATCTTTCCAACGACCCCTCGTTTAACATAATAGCCCCCCGGCGATCCGGAGTTATTAGTCGACCCCTCGTTTGGATTATGGCAAATGAGGGGTCGTTGGAAAGAGATATAAATAAATGATTCCATGAAATGAACATTGCTTACGAGTTATGACTCACGAGTCACAACACCCAAGTCCGAGTCAAGGCTCAAGTCATTGAGGGCAAGTCTAAAGTCAAATCACAAGTCTTTGTTTGTACGACTTAAGTGTGACTCGAGTCCGAGTCTCAGAGTGTGTCCGAAATCGTGCACTTACGTGAGTGCACTGGAATGTAGTTGTGTATGGAATGTAGTCCTCCTGTAGTGCACACTGCCGTTGGTAAGTCTCGTCCGAAATGGAAGACTAAAGTTTTGCACTGAGCGGAAGTGACAGACTAACATTTGCTCGCGATTCTCCAGCCCGCCAAAATATCTGCCGGTTATACTGCAGTATACATCAGTAAGACAATTTTATTAACGTTACTTACATTTATATGAACCATCTGCCTCCGCTTCAGCTTGCATTTCACTGTTGGCCGCCATTATTCAACTCTGAAAACTTGTTGAAAGTCCCTCCCCTTCCGCTATGTGGTCAGAATTGCGTCCGTTTAATGCGCATAGTGTGCATCGCTGCACACTGCATTTTTTGGCCATTATTAGTGCACCATTAGGGTACTTTCAGTGCACGGAGTTTTAGCTTGGTTGTCTATGTGAACGCACTATGCACTAAAATCGCGCATTAAAAGTGTGCAAGTGCGCGATTTCGGACACATTGTCAGACTCGAGTCCCCATCTCTGGACACTGGCATACATTTCTAGGCATAAATAGTGCTTATTTCCTATGTACCACCTCTGTAGCCATTTTAATTCAAATTTTTGTTCTTAAAGGAAAACGCAAGCCTTTTCCACCTGCAGCACATGGTCAGTTACCACAGACAATAGCTTTGATGTACTCTGAATTAGCCTCTATGATAAGTGTGTTTTGAGTCTCGGTATGTTTATATACCAACAAGGCAAAATTATTGACTGTAACAACAAGTGGTAGATGGAGATCAGGGTCATGACACTGGAGTGTTCCTTTAGGGTGATAGATATATAAAAAAAAGGACCTGGCTTCGAAGGAATAATAAAAATGCTCTGCTCACCAATCTCTTCGACTTGGAGAGAGATGAGACCATCGTCGATGTAGATCTTGCTGCCCACCTCTACCACCTGTGTGATGTTCTTATAGTCCAGCCACAGGACGTTGTCATCACAGTTCTCCATGAAGGAGTCATCCAGAGTCAGCTTGATCTTGTTGCCCTTCTTCAGCTCCACCTCAGCAGTGCCACTCTGCCATAAGAACAGAGCAGGTTAGAGCTGAACCGTCACCAACTATTATAACAAGCAACCCTGATACGTAACAAAAAGCAACCACAAATAATGCAGGTGAGCAATAGTAACAGTAGTTATCCACTGGTCTGAAGAAAGAATACTAATGAGCATTCCAACATCTCTGTCTTTCTGTAAGGTTAATTTTAATGTTCTTACCCCCTTGATGAGCCCGGTTCTGATCTCAGGTCCCTTAGTGTCCAGAGCAATGCCAATAGGGCGGTAGTGGATGCTGCCGGGCTCGAAGCTCTCACATGCCTCACGGATGTTCTTTATGGTTTCACCATGGTACTGCAACACAGCAACAAAGGCATGGGGTTTGGTCAGCACCAAGACTACTGAAATAGCAGGTGCATCTGGTTAGATTAGAATGGCATTCATCACATGTACAGTCTATATAAGGTAACATCGGTATTTTACATTCTAGCACTGCGGGAGTTCAATGTAAACTGTACAGTACGAATACAAGTTTACCCTCCCATTTTCTTTTAGGGTATTCTATTAAACTGAGTTTAAAATTAAATTAAAGTGTTTTGGGAGCACATTGGGGGGCATACACTATACAAATAAGCATTTTTAGGCATTTGTTTTTACCACATCAGAACATTGTGGATTTCACTATAAGTGGGTGCTCTTGGAACGTTTACTGGATAGATAAAGGATGTGGTCAGTATTCTAATATACACAGATATACACAGGACTGTGTGACATAACTGTCCAAATGCACTTTCAATGAGTAATATTGTGTTTATTTTAGATTGCATGTAAGATAACTTTAATTACAGTCAGCCAATGTAAACTGTCACTGCCCGTAATTTCATCTGCAGGCCAAAAGTCTTTGCATATCAGCCCTGAACGGTTTGGTCATGAGAATCTGGGTGTAGGTTTATTATGTCACGCCATATCATGTCATTAACTGTATCAAGCAATAACCACGATGAACCCAGCCAAGGCTACAACCTAGACAAGAACAACTAGGGCAAGTAAGTCTGTGTACTTACTGACAGACTTAATGAAAACATAACAGTTAAATATGATTTACAGCATAGGTATGAGCTAGTACTGAGTATGAAAGAGGGAAAAAAGCTAAATTCACGGTAGAAAGAGCATTCAATGCTGACAGAGACCAATCAACACAAAGTAATTAAAGGAGCAAACACTATCCAGGTGCATGGACAGGGCTTTTGATCGGTGAGGTTATTAACGTCACCATGTGGAGACAGACCAGAATTAGGCCCATTAGTGTCTGGCAGGAGTTTCTGTCGGTTACATCATCTACACGGCCTTGATAAACAGGTCGTGATGACCTTGATGAACAACAGAGTTAAGAACATTAAGAAGATTCTTTTATTTATGAGAAACACAGTTAAAAGCAGAGCCAAAATCAGGGGCGGATATGAATATGATATCTTCACGTACATGACAATAAGCTGCTCTGAGCATACTGAGAGTACTGTGTCTTTAAATGCATTCATTTTTATTTAGCCGTTTATGGTTTTGCATTATTGTTGTCTAAGTGTTCAGCAAAGTATGGATTAGGTATCGTCAACTAGATGTAGTGTTGTATGGCATATAAAAAGTGTGTGTGTGTGTGTGTGTGTGTGTGTGTGTGTGTACACAGACGTGTAGATAACCCTTTATAAGTCTCAACGGTGAGAAGTTTGCAAAGTGGACAGAACAAGAGAAGAAAGCAGAAACGGCATAATCAATTGAAATATACAATTTGAAATAACTGCACAGTATACAAAAATGTATATAGTGTATAGTTATATATGTACTTTTAACTGTATCTGTCACAACTTGGTGAAACTCTGGCTTGATAGCCACTCTAACACATGCTGAACTCACTCATTTCTCCCACTAGGAGACAGGATACAGGGTCAGGTGTTGAAACAACACTGTCATCAAGCACAGAATTAAGTGAAAGAGGAGATCCGTCCATGACAGAGCAATGAAAATACAACTGGATGGATGAAACACAGGATTTGAGAATTTTTCTGTCCCAAGAGACCCGTTCTAGGTCAAAAATAGTAACTTAGTAATGATGTGAATGACTGCCACCAACAGCAATTTATGTTATCATGCCAGTAGAGTTTATATGATCCTACAGAATTTTACTAAAACAACTTTTCCACTGCATGGTATCAGCCAGACTTGACTCCACTCGCTTTTGGTAACTGGCACCCTGTTCATTTCCCGCAGCAGTTAATACCCAAAAAGGAAAGAGATTGTGTTGGCAAGCAGACTCAGATAAAGTATTTATAGTGTCCGCAATCTAGACTAGTTATCCTGACACTTTCACCGTCCGTGACCACTAAGGAGAGTTGTTCTTCAATTGCACACCAGAGTTTGCTTGTAGTGTCTGTCTACTAAGGTTGAAATGAAAAACCTGAGAGGAAAAGAAAAGCTCGGACCTCATGTGAACCATGGGAGAAGTTCAAGCGGGCGATGTTCATTCCAGACTTAATCATCTCCTTCAGCATATCAACCGAGCGGGAAGCTGGCCCTGTGACAAGAAGACATACATGTATAGGCATGCAAAGTAGATGTAGTAGAAATATTGATTATTATTTATTATAACTATCCATTATTATTGTTATTATTATTAACAATCCAAAGAAAGTGATCCAACAGCATTTTAAGCCTGGGAGTACTGACCAATGGTGCAGATGATGCCAGTATTGCGGGCAGTAGTGGGTTCAGAGTCGATGTCCAGCAGGCACATGTGCTCCAGGAAGGTGTCAGCCATGGCAGCATTGAGTTGCTGGGTCTGGATGAAGGCAGTGCCCATGTCCTGATTCTTAGACTGAGGCATGGTGAAAGCAGAGCTGGCAGGTAAAGTCCTAGAGCAGAGAGAGAAGAAAATGTCATGGGTTAGTTAAAATAATGGTGGTAGTCATCATGCACAAGGAAACTAGCTCATACCCACAAAAATGGTATTATCTTTAAGCTGACACTTCAAATAAAGTCAGTGCTTGGCCATTCACAGTTATTGATACCTTATAGATTAAACTGATATGTAAAGTGTGTCTTTTCTCATTTTCTTTGTATAAGAGTTCTGCATGCTGATCCGTCACCAGAATATCCCAGTACTGAACTCTCATTTCACATAGACCAGTGAGACACAGTGTAAATGTGTGCCAGCTGCCAATCTAGGAAAACTGCATCAGAAGTTAGGGTTGGGAACTGAAAGTAGGTTCTAAATAAAAAGGTAAGTCTGTTAAATGCCATAAATGTAAATAAGAACCAGTAAGACAACGCTCAGTTCCAGGTACCCAATTTATTTTCCCAAATTTAGGTTCTGCTTATCGGTTCCTAAACTCTACATACCAGCAAGAACATGCGTGCCCATCTGCCAGAACCTGTTTTAGGTGAATGTCATACCAACATATTAAATATTTATTGCTTCAGTCAGCATTTTGCTCCTATTGCTGCTGGGACATTCAGATTCAAGATTGAAGATGCTCCGTCACATACACAGTTAAACAAGCACAACATGTAGTGAAATGTTCCCCTGTAACATCTGAGACTGTGCAATATAGATACAATAAATTAAAGAAAATTAGAGGCTTGAACCAAGTAATACAAATTAAATAAAAGTACTAAATAAACACAAAGTATACGCAGAGATTCGGCCGGCACCTGAACATGGCTATGCCGAATTTGTTTAGAATGTACAGAATAAAGATATTTGTTATCCAAAACATTTGTCTTCCTTTTTTTAACCTTTATAGAATCAAAATGGGGAATTGATAACTGGAACCGATAAGGAGAACCAGATTTGGAAATGGAATGGATAAAATTCAAAAGTTCAATCTGAAGTGTGGCAGCATTCATCTGTTCAAAATGCTTTTGGTTGAAACTTCACTTTGTTTAGTTAAAAGTAACTGTTGTCCCTTCTGGTCCAAATCAAAACCCAAGACCACCCAGAACATCAAATGACTCTCATACTATTCCAGCAAATCTAAATCATTACCACCCCGCTCACTCTGAGGTAGGGGCCTTAGTTCCTAATGCAACTCCAATAAACCCGTTCTGTGGTAACTGCAGACTCTCGTGGTGCAAAATCTCCCGTTTGGTGTAATAAAAAAAAGCTTCAGTTGAGGTGGAGGGGAAAAACAGGAAGGTACTGCTTACACACTTCCCCATGAGTCAAGCATGAGGTTCAGGCTTCAAATTATTTTTCCAAAAATGAGGCCTAGTTTAAGACCAAGGTATTATGTTCAGATGAGGAACAGACTCTCTTATTAAATCCACTCTAAAGGAATCATTCATGAACAGTCAAACTTCTCTGTACTAGTTTCTGAGCGAATGGTACCTGGCATGTTAGGCATGGGTATCTCTTTAAAAAATGCCAATTCGATACTCCTGGTTTTATTTCCAATTTTCTTTTTTCCTTCTTTTTTTAAACATGGTTCAAAAAAGGAAAGAAAAGAAAGCTGAGTCATATCGCAGCATATTCCAAATAACAAACAAAGCAAAAAAACTTCAAATACAAAAATAAACATTTGAACTTAAAATCAGAAATTAACAAAATTCCTAATCATCTTATTTTTGTCCATCAAAAACAAGTTTTCTCCACCACGATTTCCAACATACATGAATTATTAAAAAAAAATCAACATAAAAAACATTTTAAAAAAATTAATTTAAAAAATCAATTTTGGCGTCAGTGAATCCCCACCACCCCCCGCCCCTTAATTAATGTGCTCATCAGTGATGTCTTACATTTCACAATGCAGGAAAAAGTGAAAGAGTGCATGTAGGATAGCATTGCAGACCAAGCTTTTTTGCTCTTGGAATATCTACCTACTGATATTTTTATGACACCGGTCCTACCATAAACTCTACATAGCCTCATCACTAAGGGATTCCACAGCCAAGCACGCAGAGCACGTGTGTTAAAGGGATACCACAGTGTGCAGCGACTAAAGTACAAGATCAAGCACACTGGAAAACTCAACGTTACACGAGTAAGGAATGAGCCACTGTAGTGAGGACAGCTACACCTGAAGAGAGTCTGAGGAGATGCCAACAAGGCTCTGCGTGAACGGTTTAGCATTTCACCCGTTACATTATACAGCCATGACTGAAACTTCCACTAAAAGTGTCAAATACGGCTGTATGATACAGGCCTCACATCAGTATTATGATTTTACTGCTACATATTGCTGATGCAATGCCTTTCACAATGTGAAAGGGCCCAAATCGTCACTTTTCTGGAATTAAAATAGCTTGAACTCGACCGTCAATATTGCTTGAAATGGTACTTTTACTCCCCCCCATCCATTCAATCCATATATGAAACATAAGTCACAAAAACAGCCTTATCTTAAATCATAGTTTTGTGATGTCACAAAACCAACATATTTAACTATATCTCAGTATTACGATTTTACTGCCAAATTGCACATCTGACGACTTTCAAGATATTAAAGGGCCTTTATTTTCATTTTTCTGGAATTAAAATAGCTTAAAGTCGGTAAATATTGTTTTAATAGGTACTTTTACTCCCCCCATCTATACAGTCCATATGCAACAAAACCAGCTTGATTTCATATCAAATTTTTTGTGATGTCACAAAAACACATTTAAATACATTCCCTTATGCTGGCTAAAGCAGTTTAGCCCCGCCCATTCATGCACCGATTTGCCAACACATTTAATAGTTAAAA
Source organism: Hydrocynus forskahlii (assembly GCA_037974365.1). Classification (NCBI taxonomy): domain Eukaryota; kingdom Metazoa; phylum Chordata; class Actinopteri; order Characiformes; family Alestidae; genus Hydrocynus; species Hydrocynus forskahlii. Next base: position 2,092 of record JBBPCX010029841.1, on the reverse strand, counting down.
ATCAGACTTCTGTTGATCACATGAAGACCTTGATTCATCAGAACACTCAGTAACTCACCTGGGGCTGTGGTTGGTCACCTTGTCAGTAACACTGTGATTGGTTAGAGGCTAATTGCATGTTGCATGCCTTTTGCAACATCAGTATTGCAGAGACCAATAATTAACTAGCAGACAATATATTAAAATGTGTAAAATAAGGGTGCAAACACACATTGTGGCACTTGGCTCTGTAGGTGGCAATCCAGTTACATTACTGTCACAAATGGAAGTCCTACTATATTTCCAAATATGGATATCATCCCAAAACTTGTGTGCAGGTGTGCCTAAGTTTAATTCAATATCTAACAGTTGTCTGGAGATCCACATTTTAATTAGCCGGTTTTTTATAGGTCAGTAGTAAAGTTACATTTTCTGGATAACAAAGGAACTCAGATGGTGAACATACTGTAAATGTATCTGTTAGTAAAGAATATTGAGAGTTTTTTTTTTTTTAGTAAATATTAAGTGAGAATCACACAAGTGCAAATTTTTGGATTCCCAGGCCCTCCAGGACCAGAGATGGACATCCTGGTGAACTGCTGTCATTTTTAGTATTTTTTAATTCTAAATTGTACCAAAATAATCAAATCAGATCATGGTGATCAGGGTCCTCATACATGCCACACACATATACACACGCACTCGCGTCTTTGTGTGAGCTTTTGTGATTCATCTTCTTAAAGGACATTCTAAAAGTAAGAGAGGAGATTAACCTCAGCACCTCCGCACACACCCACGCTGCACGTCCTCGGACACACACACACAAAGGCGGTCAATCAGCTTTGCTCACACGCAAGTCACGACTCGACCCAGAAACCTTGATAACATGTCAGGTATACAAACTACGAGAGATGTAGTTATTCTGTTTAGATCTACGTAACAACAGCAGGATGTGGAATCTCATAAGGGTGGGACATGAGAATATGAATTATGATTAATGAACAATCATTTTAGTGAATTGTATCAGAGCATCCACTTAAACATTTTCATATTATTAATAAAAAAAATAATTACAGCTCTAGTAGATCCACTACTATAAGTTTGAAATAACTTGACATAATTACTCATGAATAACTTTTCAATTGTAGACTGAAACATTCTTAACAAGACACTAAGTGTATACCAAAGGTTAATTTACTATGTGCCAACATCACATGAGTTTTTGTGATAATGTAGATGCAAAATCATGACTAAGACTGCAACAATGAATTGAAAAAAAAAAAAGATTAAATTTCATTTTAAAAACAGGCAATGAATAACTGCTGAGTTCACTTTGTGGAGCCAAAATATGTATCTGTAAACCTAATATTGCGTAGACTGATTCAGTATTTCCTATTATATACTTAGTTTATTATGTGTCATAAAATCACAATAATTGGTTATTTGACCAGAGGAACTGTAACTGCTTTCCAATTTTTTAGTTTCCAACAAATCTAAAACTCATCCATGAGCACCATATTAGAATAATTATACATGCATCTTCAACAAACCGCAACCGGTACAACAGGAGTGTATCAGTGGTTTGTGTAGCTGACTTGTTCGCCCTGCTGTAACAGACTGAGTTCATGAATGTGACGATTAGGGAGCTGCATGATGCGTCTACAAGCAGGGGAAAACACCGAGTGTGCAGAGGTGGACAAACCTGGTTCGTGATTTTAGACTTCTCAATTACTCTGAATTCACATAATAGTGAAAGGCCCGACTTATTCACAAAGGTCTGTGGTTACCAATGGCAACCACGAGTCATTCCACTGCAGTTCAGTGATGGGGAGAGGAGGATGAGTCAGGGGCTGTACGTGAGGAATCTCACATCGGTATGAACACACACACACACACACACACACGAACACACACACACTCTCCTTGACTCAGTCAGGGATGAAAATCTATATCATGGTGTGTATCCCAGTCATAGTGGAACCATGGAAATGCCCATGGTGACAGGATGTGCATGGTAAATTCCTGAGTTACTCATTTCTCACTCACACACACACACACACACACACACACACACACACACACACACACACACACACACACACACACACACACA
>JBBPCX010029810.1:0-16183 GCA_037974365.1 Hydrocynus forskahlii | reverse complement strand
GAAGAATAGAGCTGGTGAGATCTCTTTATGTGAGAGTGATTTTGTGCAAAGAACTTCATGAACATGTTTTGTAGCCCCTAGACCTATTATAACTAAAGTGAGTTTTGCATAATATGTCTGCTTTAATACAACAGACAAGACACTCTGAACTCTTTCAACATAAATGTCCCTAATACAAAACTGAAACAATACCTCAAGTGGCCGCTGCCTGGGACATGACAACTACACAATAAAACCCAACATTACAGGAAAATATCTCTTTTAAAAGAGATTTGTGGGCTGTAATGGCCTTCATCAGACATACTCTCTTCACTGGACACTTCTGTGGACTGTTGCTGTCTATCTGTCTGGTGGGAAAGAGAGTGTGATTGCTCTTTTTTTTCCTCCTTTCTCTCCTCCTCTTCCTCTCCCAGCCCAGGTCAGGTCATACTCACAGCACCGCCTTCCCTCACTGAGCTCATCCAGTCCTGCGTCACTTTCATGGCTCCTGCGGGACAGGACACACCTCGCACACCCAGCCCAGCCAGTCACAGCTGGCCAGAAACTCCAGGCTTCTGTTTGTGCCACCCTTAGAAAAAAGTAGTTTATTCAAGTGGACTACGAGTATACTTGAAGTTTACTTTTTATATACTATATTTTATATACTAAGAATAGTGTAGTGAAGTATACTTGACTTATAAAGAGAGGTATAAAGAGGTATAAAGACGTATAAAAAGAGTATATAAAGTATACTTTTGCAAACTTAAATATAAAGTATATTTAAAGTATACTTGTAAAGTATACTTGTATAAACTTTCCAATTTAGTCTGAAGAAGTGTTAAATTAGTATACTTTCTAGTTCACTACAAGTACATGGTCCGTATACTTGCTACACTTATACTTAAGTATACTTAATAAAATGAACTCCACGTATACTATTTTTGCTAAGGGCAGTCCACTTTCTGGGTCTGGACCAAACATTGTTGAATCCTTGGATTTACACAACTGGGATACAATACTCCCTTTAAAAAGTACAGAATAAGTGAAAACTGCTGTCTGACAGTGGTGACTGTCTGCTACACATGGTGGGATTCCCTGACCCCAACCTCTACACTGTTTTGTTTAGTAAGTCTGGCCTCCATGCCCCACATACCACCCTACAGTCCTCCATGAGTCTCTTCAGAGTGAACGTACAACACCGCTGCCACCTAGTGGTGAAGGACTGCTACATCAAAGCAATATTACTTCAATGGGCCTTGGGGAAATAAGAACAATAATTATTCAGTAAAGATTGACCAGATCTTGTAACAAATACAGTATTTGGACAAAAGTTCAAGAGGCCCTAACAGACGTCAGTGATCGATCCTAATAGACATCTGTTTTAATATACACTGTAAGGACAAACGTATTGGGACTGTCCTGTTTCTCAGGGTTTAAACTAGGCCCTGTACTTCCAGTGAAGGACAGTCTTAATGCTGCAGCAGACATAGACATTTTGGACAATGCAATGCTTCTAACTTTGTGGACCCAGTTTGGGGTAGAACCTTTTCAATTCCAGCATGACAGTGTCCCAGTGCACAAAGCGAGCTCCATAAAGACATGAGTTTGGTGTGGAAGAACTTGACTGGCCACACAGAGCCCTGACCTCAACTCCATCCAACACCTTTGGGATGAACTGGAACGGAGATTGTGATCCAGACCTTCTCATCCAACATCAGTGGTGGGCTGGCGCCCCACCCAAGGTGAATCCCTGCCTCTCACCCATAGACTTGGGATAGGCTCCGGGTACCCGCGACCATAGTAAGGAATTAGTGGTTACAGAAAATGAATGAATGAATATGTAAATGAACTATGCGAATGCACTAATGACCTACCTGTAAGGTTTCAGAGAGAAACGGAACAGGATCTGGAGCTGGACTCACAAGGCAGCGTGGAGCCTGAAATCCATTCCATGTCACAACACAGCAGTAAATTGCCCAGATCAGAATCATCTGTATATTAGACTAGACCTTCCACTGTCTAGTCTATTCCTTTTAATTTACTTCAGCTGTCCTTCAGTCATAGTGTGTAAAAGAAAAGAGAGAAAGGGATGAAACTGTTACAGAACACTTCTTGTATTAGAGGAAGGAAACTGTCAAAAGGCCTTTATTTCAGAAAAGCCAGTTAAAAGTTACCCGCACTTTCAAAGGGTCCTGAAAGGGCAAGAAGATGAAAGGATGAAAAAGTGCTGCACTGACTTTGCTTGATCCTCACCATGTGTGTGAAATATATGTCAATTTAATTTCTGATGTCTACCTGTTAGTCTGACATGCTTTCTGCTCAGTGATTTGGATGAGGTGTTTTATGTGGATCTTCTATTTTCTGGATTATTTCAGTGCTGGTCGTGATCATTACACTGACCACATCCGAAAACACTGTTAATGGGTGTATTGTTAATGGGCGTGGCTAAACTGCTGTGTACTGAATAATATATATTATTCAGTACTCGGTAGTCTGGAGGTGTGACACATGTATTTTATATACATATGTATATATAAAATACATACATGTGTCACGTTTCCAGTCAGCGGCCGCTAGAGGCCGCCATCAGTCAAGCAGTGAGGGTCTTTTATGCTGAATGGGAGTGCGGCCTCAGGGAGAACAGTAAGAGCTCTCGGCTGGCCAGGGAGGAAGGAATAATTATTATTATGTGTTTTGTGTTTAGTTCATAGTATAAATAGCCTGTTTTCTGTTCCCTACTTTGTCGGTTCTCCAACACAATGACTTTGAGTTGTGTCTGTTCAGTCTGTGTCTCTGTTTAGAGTTTTGGGCCCTCGTGCCATCCATTGTTGTGTTTAAAATAAAGAAAGAAAGAATGGAAGTCTGCTCTTGCACCTCCTTGCTGAACGGGCACAGCCCAGACGTGACAACATGTTTATTGCATGTATGTATACATATGTATGTATATATGTGTGTATATAGATATACACCCATACAATAAAAATAAATTATATTGTATTATATAAACTAACATTTATCTAGTGACTTTCTCAAACTAAGTTTCACTATACAAGTACTTGAGACAAGAACAAGAAACACTGTCAGCATTCTGTCAGCGTTTAACAGACTGCAGTAGACAAAAACATTAAACAGGCCAAATTACAAAGTACAAGTACAGGAAAGAACAAACAGATGAATCGGTGGCTATATGTACATGCAATATGTAAATCACAGTAACAGTGACTGTGGCAGTTTTTGAAGCTGAGTGTAAATATGTGGACTGTATGCACTGTGGAGTGAATTATTTTTTTAATTCAAAAGAGCATTTTTGCGCAATAGGGGCCTTTTAATCGTGCTCCTTATTCACATTTGTACATTCACTGTACACTGTACACTCCATAAACCTTGATTTTAGTCAGTCTGTTAAAAGCACTTAATATTCTCAAATGATCAGAATCAGAATCAGAAACTTTTATTGATCCTGGAGGAAATTTGCTAATGCTATGACACACAGACAAGAACAATATAAAATATTGTACGAGTAAAAATAAGCCTAAATAAAACACTCTAGATACTCTGAAAATATGTATGAAACTATATATACTCTATGAATCATATTGCACTTGCTCACAGATACCTGTCTGAGAAGACGATGAGGGACATGAATATGAAGAATATTGAAATGCTGCTAAAGTTTGTGTATAAGATTGCAAACATGGACACAAGAGCGACCAAACAAATCGCAATAATGAAACATATTAGCAGCGTGTGCCTCAGCACAGGTATCAACATCTGCAAAAATACAGAAAAGATCCTCCAACAGGACAGTAAGTAAGGCGATCCTGGAATAGCAGCTGCACAGAGAGCCACCATGATCCCAAATTCCATATCCTGTGTGGCTAAAAGAAGAAAAGCTCCAAATGCAGCTCCTACAGCAGCTCCTGCTGCTCCTACATGTCCTCCGTATCTCTGGCCAACCTCTCCTGCTGCACTGAGGGCCACTCCAGCTCCTCCGGAGGCGGCCAGCAGAGCCCCCAAGGATCCCCCAGTGCCCAGCATGGGAGAAACCATTGGTAAGGTCATTATAATTCCAGCTGTAGTGGCCAGTGCACCCGTATAGACTTTACCTGCCTCACCCATGACAAAACAGGAGTAGAGTACAGCCCCACCTGAGGCCTGAACCATCTGAATACCAAGTACAACGATAAAGAAGCGCTCCAGCACTAGCAAAGCTGGTAAAGTAACTTCGGCTTGATCTAATAATGGCACTAGTTGGTGTTCGTCACGTAGCAGGTTCCTGGTTATGAGAACTGTGGTAATCATAACAGTTGGTATCTTCATGGCTGTCCTGCTGAGCTGGAGGCTACGAAAGAGACACAGCAGCAAAGATGGAGAAATGAGGGGTAGCAAAGACCCCAAGTCTAAGAAAAGGGTTGACCCTGTGGTAATAAACAGCATGGTCATCACATGCTCGGAATATGTCAGAAAAGTTGTCAAAAATGATACAACAACAGTGATGCCGCCATAGTAAAAGCCTACAAACGCAAACAGCAGAAATAATACTACTGTAAAGAACAGCGTGTGCCATAAGACGATTGCTATACCAGAATCTGCAATTAAAGATGGTAAAACAAAGCGGGAAAAATATTTTTCCAAAACAGCTCCCACTGCAGCTCCACTCACAGCAACTCCAAACACAGCCACGGGTGCAGCCAGGCCTAGAGCGTCATCCCAGCTCTGTTTTCTGATCAGATTATAAGCTTGGTGTCCACTTTCTACTCCAATGGCTGATGCCAACATGGCCCCTAGCAGAGATATGTAGGTGACATATGAAGAACTGGTGAATGGGTAAAGTTTGGGAATCTTCATTGTGAGTGCTGTTTGACTTTCTGCAGCCTCTTTTAAAAGGCTGGCTGTCTCTGCGGACATGGCTCCCATGCAGGCTCCAGCCAGCAGTCCCAGACCCAGCGCCCCAAACACACCTATAGCAGAAGCAGAGAACAGGTTAAACACTGAGGCTGGCCCAAATCATTTAGAGCAGTGTTTCTGAAATGTCTTTCTCCTGGGACCCAGTCATGTCAGGCTTTGGGGCTGCAAGGGCCCGAATAGGCCTATGCCCTCAATGTGCACCCCCCATATGAGAACCAAGAAACCTAGATTTTTTTTAACTTTTTGTGTTTGTTTATTTATTTTTTTACTTTTGAACACAAAGCACTTCCACATACATACATACATACATACACTCTCTTGATAAACATACAGGCCTACCAGAGACATAGGCCCTGAAACTGAGAAAACCTAGAGACCCGTGACTAGGGCATGAAGTGAAGGGGGGCGGGGCAGAGACAGAAGTGCTGAGAGCAGAAACACTGAGAGCAGAAACACTGAGAGCAGAAACACTGAGAGCAGAAACACAGGTCGCAGCGGCCACTCTGGCTCCAACACTCTGGCTCCAACACTCTGGCTCCAACACTCTGGCTCCAACACTCTGGCTCCAACACGTTAAGTGTGTTTTTCGCTCAACTCCACACCAAACCTTCGGTAACGTGCATCCAAACAGCTGGTGAGCATGTTTACGACCGCCAGGCCCTGCTCCAGATAAGAAAAGAGCAAATAACTCACCCTGAAGACGGGCCGCTGCTGAAACACTGAGGCCAGAAACACTGAGAGCAGACCTGATCTGAATTTTGGCTGCTCCAGAAGCAAGGCACCATGGACCGGCAGTAACCTTAACACGGACCGGCGCCAGTGCACGGCCCATACTTTGTGAAACCAGGATTTAGAGTATTTATTCGGTATTCAGTTCTGTAGGATTTTATTCAAGGTTTGGTATGAGGAAGCTTTGTCTTTTTAAGCCTCAAAGTTTGTAGCCTAAATAATAAGATATTTCATCAGCAAAGGCCTGTTGAAACCATTTATAAGGCCTTTGTCATTATAAAGTTGCTCAATCCCTGGTGCTGCTACAGCCACGCTTGGCCTCACTCTGGGTGTTTAGGATAGCCCTCACTCTCTCCCATCACTGAACGCAATGTTAGGCAGACTGGGGGAGTCGTAGCTAGTGGGTGAAATCAGGGATGACTAAATTGGGCAAAAAATCTGGAAAAATCCAAAAGAAAAGGACAGTGATTGGTGTAAGTTAAAAAGAGTTTTTAATTGTTTTAACAAGGGCATCAGAAGGCAAAAGAACTGCATCACTTGAGCTGAATATATAAAAAACACAGATGCCTGAGAATTGTACACAAGTTATTGCTGAGTTTGCTTCCAGTGTCACAGATTTGCTTTTAGTTGAAGAAATAAGCCGAAAAAATATCGTGCAAGAATTATTTACTGAAAGTTACTGTGAAGCAGCTTGGTCTGCCTGCACTGAGCCCTCATCTCAATCCCTTCTAACAACTTTGGGATGAACTGGACCTCATTGTGGCTAACGCCAGTGGATCTTAGCCAAAGCTAGTGCAAGGCCGTCCCAGAAGAGTTGGATACTATAATAGCAGCCATAAACTAATGCCCAAAGTTTTGGAATGAGATGTTCAACCAGCACATTTGAATGTGATAGCCAGGCGTCCACATTCTTTTGTGTATTCAATTAAATTAAATTCAATTCCATTTTTTTATATAGCGCTTTTTACAACCAGGTTGTCACAAAGCAGCTTTACAGAGTCCAGGTCCGAGCCCCTAGTGAGCCAAAGGCGACAGAGGCGAGGAAAAACTCCCTCGGCTGGAGGAAGAAACCTCGGGAGGAAGCAAGACTCAAAAGGGGAACCCGTCCTCCTCAGGTCGACCCAGAGAGAAAGGAACGACAGTCTTTATGGGGATTAATAACAAGAGAGGTCCTTAATGAACAAGATTATAGACTGATAGGCCCTTTTGGCTAACAGAGTTGTATGTAGTGTCTACTGGCATAGATCACATCCATTTAAATCACAGAGAAAGAAACTCACTGGATATGGAAGAGGATTTCACTCTGGATCTGCAAACACAACAATAAAAATGTATAAAACGTATTAAATTAATTTCTGTTTAAACATGAATTGTTCATAGACGTATTAAAGTGTGGTTATGGATTTGATACGTGTGCTCCAACCATATGATATATAAAAAGCACAACTTCTGAACTCACATAATAGATCCCCATAAAGATGCAACACCAATTTCCTCCACTTGTAGTTGTACCTCTGCCATGTCTGAGAGAATACAGACCACAGTTACATTTCTATGATTTTCAGAAGGGCCTGCAGACAAAATCTTACAAAATCATTTTGATGTAAACAAGGTCATTCAGGATTGGTGCGAATCGTAAATTTGCCAAGTCAGAATTATTCACAGTGGACGTGAATGGAACCAGACATCTGTAGAGTTTTACTCATTCACTCACTCACTCATTTTCTGTAACCGCTTAATTCTCACTAGGCTCACTAGGGTCAACGGGCACGAGGCAGGGACTCACCCTGGGCGGGACACCAGCCTACCGCCGGGCGCTGTAGAGTTTTAATGCCTGTAAAATCTTTCTCACAGAATGTATTACAGGAAAATATGAAAACATTGCTTTGTGATAGTTCTGAGAAACATTTCAGCCTAAAAGTATATGGAGATGTACATGAAGACAAAATAGTTCTCAAAGAGTTGTATATTTTCAGCTTTGCCTCTATTTTACCATCATCCTCATTACATATAAACACTCAGAAGTCACCTCCAGGTGCACTGATTGGTTTGGATAGTAAATAAAATGACTATATTTGTATTGTAGACATGACCTCTGCTTCCATTCACTACCACTGTAAAGAAACCTGCCAAGTTTCACAGCGACAAATCAAAGAATTGTTTGAGTGGAATGGGTCTTTGAATGATGAAAGCTAGCTTTTTCTTGTGAAACAATTATTTACCTTAAGAAGAATTTAAAAAGTAGTATAGTATAATACCAGTATTATACCTCGACCAGTGTTAAACTGAAAGCAATACTTCCTTGTATTCTTTCCTTGTTTTTATCCCATCAGACTCACTACTTTCAGTTCCCTATACGTTTTCATTCAAAATAACTGCAAAAGTAGAAGCCTAAAAATAACAGTAGTTTTGAATATGAACTTTAATAATACATCTGAAGAAATAAATAATGTTGCTCTTTATGTGTGCGAAATATTTCTACAAGTAGAGGGTCTTACCTTCTCCTACAGCCTTACATCATAGCAGTGATTGGAGACTCGCCAAAAAAGTGTGATAGTCCTCAGGTGAACAGTCCTCATCCGTGTAAAAGATCAGAGATGTTAGCAGGTCGCAGCAGAAACACGTAGCTGCTGTCAGAAGATAAAACTCAAACTGCTCAAACTGTAAACCAGAATATCAGGATTCACCGCAGTGCATCAGTGCCCTCGGGGTGTGGGCTGCTGGCTGAAGGGCCAAGTCTAATGAAAGGAAGAACGTTGTTATTCATAATTCAGTCTGTTGGGTTGAAACTCTTGTGTGTAACTGGATTTTGCTGGATGCTGTCAGCGAATAATAGTGAACACACTTTCAGATCACACAGCAGAGATAAGGATATCAGATCTCACTCCTCTTCACTTTGCATCACCACACAATCAGTTAATGGGATGTCAGACATGCTCTCATAGATGATTGTTTTATTTGACACATTTTCATGTGTAGTTGGTCACTCAGCAACTTTTCAGTGTTTAACAGAAGAAAAATCTGCAGTTTAAGAAATAAATGGACAAGTGGTAAAACCTGTGGTGTGCAAAAACGTTTGACCAGTAGTGTATGTATGCATATAGAATGAAGTTACTTGTGTGGCCTGGCTAATCTTGTCACTGGAATTAAAAATTTTGGACAGTTTGCTGAGAGAAATGGAGCTAAATTGAAGCACAATACACATGATTGCTTCTCAGCATAGATGTTTTAAAGCTGTAACTGCATAAAACGGCTTTGAAACAAAGTACGAGTTGTTTGGTGATTAATTTTTGGTGTCTGAACACCTTTTTACATCTAATATTTTTGTTTCTTAATAATACATTTTTTTCTTATTTGTAAATACAAAGTCAAAAGACATTGTGTGTAAATTTAAAGTGGATATACTTAATAATAATAATATAAAGCAGAAACAACACATACAGAAACAAATCTATAACAGTTTCTAGTAACCTTAAAAAAACAAAAAACAAAAACAACAAAAACAATAACAACAAAAAAGACCCCTCAGACTCCAAACACAAACGAGACAGCAAGAGAGAAAGAGAGAGACAGAGAGAGAGCGAGAGAGAGAGACAGAGAGAGAGAGAGGGATACTGTGAGAGAGACAGTGAGAGAGAGAAAGAGAGAGACAGTGAGAGAGAGAGAGAGACTGTGAGAGAGAGAGACAGTGAGAGAGAGAGAGAGAGACTGAGAGAGAGAGAGAGAGAGAGAGACTGTGAGAGAGAGAGAGAGACAGTGAGAGAGAGAGAGAGACTGAGAGAGAGAGAGAGAGAGGGAGCTGACCCAAGGGGTCGGTCCCTCCCCAGGACAAAGAGGTCCGCAGAGGGGGGGCAGGAACCCCCCTAGACCCCCTGCGACCGCTCACACGGTGCAGGTCAGGTTCTGGGCCGCAGGGCCCCGGTGACAAGAGGCCTGCCCCCCCACCCCCGGTGGAAGGCCATCCACACACCGGAGAGATCCAAGCCCCCCAGGCCCGCACCCCAGCAGGGCTGAGGCCTCCCTCCTGCTGACCTTTAAAACAAGTGAATCCTCTTAGGAAGCAATAGTTTGTGTCACATCTACAGGTACATAACACCAACAGTTATAACCAAACCTTATTCAAGAGTTTAATAAGATACGTGCCAACTTTTCTCTTATTCTTTGCCGTCGCCATGGCAGAAATGAGTGGAGGGTTCGTGGCACGGCTGCAGAGCCAGATAGCATTAGAATGGAAAGGAGGAATTACACTTTTAAAGTTTTATGATTTATTCTGACAGAGCTAGCGAACCACAAATTTCACATTATAAGACCGAAGCTGCGGGCTGCGATTTTTGGACATGCCTGCTTTAGAAGAAATAAAGCAGCAGGTATATGAATGCTAAAATCACACGAGCAAACAGCACACACAATCCACCAGAACAGTGAAGTCCTGTGAGTGGTAAGGTGGGGCCCACATGAATCAGACTAGTTTATCCAGCAAAATCCCACAGATGCTGGATATGTTGGAGATCTGGAGAATTTGGAGGCCAAGTCAACACCTTGAACTTTTGTCATGTTCCTCAAGCTGTTCCTGAACAGCGTGTGCAGTGTAGCAGGGTGTATAATTCTGATGAATGAGGCCACTTTGATTAGGTCACCATGATGGGGTGAACTTGGTGTGCATCACTGTTGAGGTAGGTGGTCCGTGTCAAAGTAACATCCACATGAAAAGCAGGTCTCGAGGTTTCACAGCAGAAAATTACCCAGAGCATCACAGTGCCCCCCCCCCACACACACATCTGACCATATAACAGAAAATGTGATGTAAAAGAACATGACTCATCAGACCAGACCACCCTCACTGATTGCTCCATAGTCCAGTTCCTCACATTCCCATTTTATTCACTTTCAGTGGTGGACAAGGGTCAGCATGGGTACTCTGACTGGTCTGCGGCTATATAGCCACATACATAGCAAGCAGGGATGTGTCTAGTGATCCTCCCTATTAACAGCTCCAGTATATCTGGATAATTCATCTTTAATTCCGAATCAAGCAGGTGACACGTGGCATAGCTGTGAACACTGAGCTTTGAAAGTAAGAGATCTACTGTCTCTCTCTACTATCTGCATCCAGACTTTTCTTCTGTTTGTGGCTCTTATTCTTGAGGGTCACATGTAAGTACAGACACTGATCATGCCTAGGGTTGCAACGGTTAGAAATTTTGGTGGTACGATTATAGTCTGAGAAATAATCGCGGTTTCACGATTATCACGGTTATTTTATGTGAATTGATTTCACAACAGTTAGCATATATAAATCACACAAACACATTCTGTAAAAGGTTTTGAACTTCAGAAGCTATTTACTGCTGCTTTTCAGAGATACTGCTTAGAAAAATTAATTTGTAAAATAAAAGTAATCTGTAACCATCTGTAAGGCTGTAAAAATCTATAAGCTGCACAGACAGAGGTTATCGCTGCCTTTTGAATACACCACAGTCAAAAAAGTTCAAGTAAAAAAAAAAAATTCAAGTAATCTCTGGGCAAACAGATGATATTGACAGCTGTATTTTAACACACTCACGGAACAGAGAATTTGTGATTAAATTCAAGTAAACTTGCTCTGTAAACACATTCAGCTCCTTTGATGAACTACACATTTTTTTATATTTTCAGTTTGTATGTCTTTTTTTAGCAATAGAAATGAACTCAGACCTACCTGATGACCTGAACATAAATAGCACTGTTTAACTTAAAAATGCTGCTTTTTAAATATGCTACATGGTTAGAAAAATACAATTTGTCAATAAAATAAAAGCAATACACATCTCTGTACACATCAATAGGCAGCACATATCCAGCACATTTGTTGCTGCCAAAATACTTAATTGCAGTGGCAATAAAAGAAAAACAAGAAAATAATGTAAAACATGTCTATGTAAGAGCTTTAACAGTTCACATCAGTCCAAGTTGAAGTGCAAAAAGGTGAGCATGTTCACGTTTTCTGAGCTCGGTCTTGAACGATGAGGTGAGAGAACTGCCACTACTGCTGAACACTCTCTCAGAGGGGACGCTAGTAACTGGAATGCTCAAGTCCTTCTTTGCTACTGCTGACAGCATTGGGAGCTTTGGGTCACTGGCCACCTTAACTGTTGGGAGGGACAAGAGAAGCAGCAAGAACAGCCCTTTGATCAATAGAAAATAAACCCTTATGGCAGGTTTCCCAGACAGGGAGTAAGACTAGTCCTGGACTATACTTTGCTTTCAATGGAAAATCTCCATTCATAATACTGCGTAGTCCAGGACTAAGCTTTATCCCTATCTGGGAAACTGCCCCTTAAAGTTTCATTAAGTCAGCCTGGTATGCAGAAGGTAACTGAATATGGTATCTATCAACCCAATCCTGTGAAAGAGGACAGAAAAGTGGAACGCAAGCATGATGTATATTCCTGCTGAGAAAAAAGCTTGGGTATAGAAGCTAAAAAGAACATAGGTGCACATGGTGGCAACGTGCCACTGAGGATGAAGGTGGTAGAGGAAGTCCAAACACCCCCAGATGCTGGGTGTTCCTGGGATAGCAGCTGCACAGAGAGCCACCATAATCCCGAATCTCATATCCTGTGCCAATAAAGGCAAGAATGCGCCAACTATAGTTCCTATAACTGCACCTACTCTTCCTACATGTCCTCCATGTTTCTGGCCCAGATCTCCTGCTGCAACGAGGGCCACCCCTGTTGCCCCAGACGCAGCCAGGAGACAACCCAATGAAGACCCAGTGCCTATCATGGGAGAGACTTTCAGTAAGACCACCAGGACTCCGGCTGTGGAAGCCAGTGCACTTGTGCAGACTTTCCCTGCTCCATCATTGACAAAATCCAAGTAAAGTGCAGTCCCACACGAAGACTGAAACATCTGGATCGCAAGCATGACGACAAATAAGCGCTTTAACACATGTGAGGGGGATGGAACGTCCTCACTTGAATCTAAAGGCCCTGAATCATTCTGATAAGGCAGAACGCTCATGGCTACGAAGAGGAGGGCAGTGATGATTCGTGGGCTCTTTTGGGCTATCAGTATAGATACAAAAAAGAGGGGAAATATGGAATCCAGGTCTAGAAGAGGAACAAATCCTGATAAGCTGGTCATGGAGTGAAACAGCAATACACAGGTTATTAGTAAAGTCATAAAAAGACTAATCAACACACATGCTTGGTTGACAATTAATAACAAACAAAATATTACTATGACGACACCTGTCTGATATGTGAGAGAATTGCCTGGTAATTCCAGAGGGAAAGATGGGAAGTCTAAGATAATGAGCTTTTCTGGAAAAGCTCCTAGTGAAGCTCCGGCCACTGCCACTCCAAACACTGTCACAGGCGTGGCCAGAGCGAAGGACCTCCCGGAGGCCTGGCCCCATTTCTGCCGGTTGACCAGGTTATAAACCACATGTCCACACAAAACTCCAGTCGCAGATGCCAAGATGGCCACTAGCAGGCACATGTAGGTGATGTATGCGGTTGACTTTAAAGACCAGTTGGGTCCGTTTTCCATGTTCGCCAGAAGCTCTGTCAGATTTGTGCCGTTTAAAAAGTGAGTCATCTCCGCAGCCATGGCTCCCATACAGCCTCCAGCCATCAGGCTCAGCACCAGCGGCCCGCTCACATAACCTACAGCGGCACAGAGAACCATCTCATAGTACACATCCGGTCCTTATTTTATGCAAAAGATATGAATGAAGTGAGTATTACTCATAAAAAACAGATAAAAGGCACTCACAGCAAATGGAAAAACATTTCCCTCTGGATCTGTGAATCAATAAACAAGAGAACAAGAGGAAAATTATAGGGAATTTCTGTCTCATGCTTTGTATCTGGTATATATATCTAGAGAAAGAGAGAGAGAAAGAGAGAGAAAGAGAGAGCTATTTATATAGAGATTATAGATAGAAGTATAGTTTACCACTTATCCATTTTTCATAAACTGCATATTTTTTTAAGCATTGTTGAGTGATACAGTATCTCAAAACCAGTTTCCTTTCTAAGATCGGAGAATCTGTAACAGTGCATGTCTGACTCTTATAAACTGGTTGTGTGTGATGCAGAGTCAAACTCTAGACTGTCCTTTAACTTTAAATGCACTCGCTACTGTTTCAGCACTTAATATCTAACACTTGTGTGGTGATCCACATTCTAATTATACTAGGTGCTTTTCATAGGTCAGTAGAGATTAATAAAAAATATGGCATTTTCTGGCTAAAAATGGTGAATACAATGTAAATTTGTTTGCAAATAATACAAATATATATCACGCTGAAATTTCATGAGCAGACGGATAGAAGTGATTCAAAATGAACTATAGAGATACACTACAGGGCCAATACCTTACATTTTGTGGCCTTTTACTGTTATTATTTCAAAAGCCTTTGGGGTCATCAAGTTGAGCTGTTTTTGTTCAGTGTGTTGATTCACATCGTCATGTCACTGCTCATTATGTAGTTCTGTGTAGTTCGCTGCTACAGTGTGTTGCATCACTGGCCTGAAGAACCACACATCACAAGTATACTTTGAAACAACAATAAAGACCACCTCACTTGCTTTTACTGGAGCCCCAGGGCCTTAAATAACCATCTAACCCGTTCCAGACTTTCATTTCAGTAACTGGAAAGGCCTACAATGCCTGCACAGCACTTCCTATATAAAAACAGCTACTGATAGAATGACAGTGGTGAATGTATTCAAAAATGTCTCTGAGCTGCTGGTCAAATGTGTTTGTAAATAAGTCTGTACTGTCTACAGAAAGCACACTTCTATAATGCACAGTTTCTGTTTACAGTGTAAAATTACATGGCCTGTGCAAAAGTTATCACACATTTTACATAATTTTTCCAATATTTTACTTTTTAAAAAATCAAGACGCATGAGTTTGATCAGAAATGTAATCCATTCTCAGCAGAATGCAGTCTTACATGAAACATTTAATGGTAGATTTTTTTTTTTACTCACATAATGGACCAAGGTTCAACAGCTGGTCCCTCCGCTTGTATCTTTGCTGCATGTAAAAAAAATAAAGGTTTGTGAGCAATTTATTAGACACATTTTAAGTCTGAGATCACAAATGGTGATAAAAATGCCTAGTGTTTGGAAAATGAAAACATGATGGAATTCCCTTTAAGAGACATGCCGCTTCCTACCCCTTTCGAACCGGTGTCCAGCACAGTTTGGTCATTTTCCTGCTCAAACACACATGGTTCAAGCTTTAGTGAGCGTGTTATGGAGGGGATCTACCAAACTGTGCTGGACCCCGGCCCTCCAGGGCACAAGCTGCTTTCCATCACCACCACCAGTGGTCAAATGTAGCTTAATAAGCGTCATTTTAATTTGATATGAATTACTTTCACCACTTAAATGCAATGAATAAATTATATAAAAACAAAAGAACAGGGAAGAGTAGAAGACACCGTAACCACTGCAAGTTAATATATCTAATTATAATTAACATTAGTTGATGAGCCTGAGAGGAATGTAGTGTTAAATGTAGTCTCACCTTCTGCTGGAGCTGCCATTAGTGAAGTAAAGAAAGTCTCTCAGTTAAACAGGCCTGACCAGTGAGAAGGAGAGACTGTTCCTGTTATCATCTGCAGAAGGAAAATGTGCAGATAGCATAGCATGATCAGAATCAGAATTAGTTTTATTGGCCAGGTATACTTACATATGAATCTGTTAGTCAAATAGTGCTGAAACAAAAAACAAAAGAAGAAAAAAACCTGCATTCACCAACATTCAGCACAGCGTAATGGGGTGACATGCGTTTCCTCATGGGCAAACTAGTTCCTCCAGATCCCTCAGGGCAGTCAGACCTGCTGAAGTGAGTGAAGGAATTAAGTAGTGCTGCTTGATGTGGGTGGAGCAGCTGAAGCACTTCTAGCCAATTGGAGACCCACTTGAAAATAAACCCAAAGCGTCTGGCAGAGCGGAGAGGCGGGGCAGCTGCCAGGTGGCCTGGAATGGCAAAGGGCTCCGCCTTAAGAAGGTCCAGTGTCCCTAATCAGGGAGGAGCCAGAACGCCTTTTAGGTCTGGACTCTGCAGCCAGTTAAGAGGAGATTTTGTAACAGAGGTTACAAGTTTACTTGTATGGCAAATTAGCCAACATGGAAGTCTTTCAATGTTTTTTATTGTGCTAAAACCATAAAAAAGAAAAGTAAACAATAAAAGGTACCATACAATGACTATTGAATTAAGAATTAAGATTAATTAAAATAAGTTAAGCAAAGCTAAATAAAGAAGTGTGAAAGAATACAGATAAAGGTGCATGACTTTTCTGCAGGTCTTACTGGTTAACTGGTTTTGTTTCTTTTTTAAAACTGGCAACAGTCAGGGCAGACCTGATCTCCATGGGGAGCAGGTTCCAGCTGTGGGCAGCATTTTTTATTTCACACAGTTTCAGTTCTGATCTGAGCACCGCTAGCTGACCAGGCTGATAGATTATATTACATTTATTTGGCAGATGCTTTTATCCAAAGCGACTCACAAAATGAGGACACATTCAAGTTTCAGGACAGTGTGAGAACTAGAGAAGAATGTTAAT
>JBBPCX010029749.1:2696-16189 GCA_037974365.1 Hydrocynus forskahlii | reverse complement strand
GTTCGGTTCTCCGAAAAAATCTGCGCTGGACTGATACCGCAACTGCTGATCCGCGTTAAAGTGGTGGTGTTACTGTATATATATATATATATATATATATATATATATATATTCAGTTGTATCATGCTTTATTCATGTTTTTTACTAGCCATATTCCTATTCTGGTTGAAACTGTGTTAGCTTAATTGTCTACACCAACTCATATTTTCATTTGTTGCAGAGATAGAAGTTGGTTGCTTAAAGATATTTAAATGTTTCTCAAACATTCTATATATTGTACATGTATATATAATTTGTTTCTGAAATATGCTAAATTGAAACATTCTTTAAATGCCCACAGAAAGAGCTCATTACAGAGCAGAGTAAACCAATACTTCTGGATCTTACACCAAATGTTCGCTACTGTGTGGACGTAAGGATAGTTCTGGGTGACACCAGACGAACTAGCCAACCAAGCAATGAAACCTGTGTACTCAACACTGAGAGCGGTAAGACTTATGTTTAGACACTGCCTTGTGTTTTTGTCTTATTTGTGTGTGTGTATATATATATATATATGTGTGTGTGTGTGTGCGTCTGTGTGTGTAAATGTTACAATTTACAAAGATTTACTTTGTCAATGAGTTCTCATTCTGTTACTCAAAAGATTAATGTCATTTCTGACCACAAGACACAGTTAACTGAAAACTGTAAAATAAGTATATTATCAAGTCTTTCTGTTTTTATTTTTGCTTTTGAGCACATTTTAAAACCAACATAATTTAAACCTGCATAATTTAAAAGGACCTGTCTACTAAGGTTGTTTCGCCGTGTCAAGAGAAACAAGTTCAGGAGTATTTAAAGTTTCTTTTTGAACAAAACAGCCTTAAATAGCCTAACAGCCTGAAGTAGCCATACGTGCTAACGTTAGAGCTGTCAAGACCACCTTTGTCGCGTTCTAGACCAAGACTAGTTGAGTCCAAGTCAAGGCTGAGTCCAAATTAGAGAGACATTGTTAAAAATCTCTTGGAGACATTTAACTGGTCAGTTTATATTTTGTGTGATGCTAGAGATGCAGTATATCTTCTATTTTAGCATCATCGTTTTGTCCAATTATTTGCATTGATCAAAAAGCAAGTGCAGTCTAACAGCACTGTAAGATCACTTCTTTTACTTTCAGTAGTTTCACTGAATTCACTCTGTCTGTGGCTGGAATGAAAATGTTGCGAATGGATTTGTTGTGCCCAGAGTGTGTGGAGAGGAGTTCTGAAAGGCATATGATTGTTAACCAGGCTGCAGATGTTCTAGAAAATAAAAAATAAAATAAAATAAAATAAAAATTTAGAGCAGCTGGACTTGTTCAGGTACCAGCAAGTCCAAGACAAATCCAAAACCACAGAGCAAACAACTGGAGTTACTGAGGAGACGAGTCTCTGTGGACAAGAGATTCTCGCAATTAACGGAAATGTTATTTGCCAGAATGGAAATTGCAATGACATAGTTTGATCTGGACAAAGATTAGATATATTTCTTATTCTGTTACTGTAGTGGTTAGTGTATTAAAGACTTTGTGCCAGAACCGGACAGTACTTTTATAGAATCTGGTATTTCTGTTTATGGCCCTTATGTTCATTAGTACAGTGGAAAGACCAGCCTTTTATTTATTTACATTCAGAAGTGCCATTAAGAGCAAATACAAGGACAAGAACTTGTTTCCAGTCATGGACTGTTTGGGCAGGGGAGGATATTTTTTGAAACTATAGTAGTGTTTACATGTTACATCATATTTAACTTAACTTCAAATATTTAGATGTTCTACACTGTAACCTTTTTTTTATTTCTTTATTTTTGTATTTGAAATACAATGTGCTGGAATACAGACATAAAACAATCCAAACAGTTACTGGCCAATAACTACACAGTATATGTGTATTTTCAGAATGTTTGGAAATTAGGAAATGCTTTTTTCTAAGTAAAAATAAATGCACAACTAAACATTTTTTTAATCCAGAGTTATTTTCTACTAAAGTTTTGACATGATTTAAAATAAATGTAAAATATTCTATAACAGATTTTATGATATATATGCTTTGAAAATCAACCAAACGTGCAGTTCCACCAGTGGCCCTTAAACATTTGCAGATATGTGTAAGGTGGAAATGTATACATTCATAAAAAATTGTTTTGGCAAAGTTGGTTAATTTTAGGTGTTATATGTAATTAGTGGTCTATGTGTGGTCAGTAGTTTAAACTTAAATGTGGATTTACCTTCAGTTACACTCAGTTCTACCAGTTTGAAAAGGTGTACTCAATGTATTTGTATTCAAAGTCTGTGTGTCTCTCTCTGTAGAAGACGTAAAGCCGTGGCTGATAGTGGTGGTGCTGCTCGTCAGCTTTGTGGTGGTTCTGGTTTCTGTGGTCCTGATGTTCTACACTGGGTGGAACATCTACAAAGTGATCAGATTTCTGTACCCGAAGGCCATACTGCCCGAGCACTTTAAACAGGTTTGTTTTTCATTACACGTGTGTGTGTGTGAGTGTTTGCGCATTTGTGTGAGTGTGTGTGTGTGTGTGTGTGTGTGTGTGTGTGTGTGTGTGTGTGTGGTGGGAGGCGGTGGTTAACAACCCCTCCTCTTGAAAGATCTCCTCTTACTGCAAGTGGGCAATATTGCTAAAATGGAAAAAACACTTGATATGCAGTATTTTGCTTTGCTGATTTTGAGAAGCTGTAAAAGACATGATGGACCAGCCCAGAAGCTTCAGCTCTGAAGTTTGCAATGGCTTGCCATGTTAATCAGTTTAACTCATACATTGTGGATTTCTTCTTTTAATATATTATAAAATCTTACTTTAGTCCTTAATTCCTACTCAGTATGATTACTTAATTGAAAAGTAATTTTACAACTTTTTAGAATCTAAACTGCGAAGTCGGAGGATATACAAAGTGTTCAAGATTCAAGTTATCAACAAGTTGGACAGTAAATGCTGAATTATATCAGAATTGACTTTAAAGATTGTGATGAATTTACTGTCTCTTTATGGATCAAAACATTACTGTAACGGTTATACAGTTGCGTGCATGTTTGGGCGTCAAATGTGTAGTGGATTCTGTACTGCATATTTAAATCACAGTTACTCTTTATTTGCTTAATATAACCACTTAACAAAAAATATGTTAAAAATCTACCTTGTGCAAACTTATTTGAAATATACTGTAATACATTATTGAATAATATATGTATTTATATGCTTAAAAAGATACAAATATAAAAGTTTTTTTATGGTAATAGTCATCACGGTAGAGTTAGTAGCCTCTTCTCTCGGCTCGTCTTGTGTCTCTTCAGTCCCCAAGTTAACGCTAGCTGTTAAGTTAGCACTAGCACTAACGTTAGCAGCCTCTCTCGGTTCGGTAGCAAAAGTCCCAACGTCCGATGTGCTACCACCAGCAGACGGTTTGTCTTCTCAGCTTGTTTGGCCTTCTTTTTAAAGAAATAGCCCAACGTGTGTTGTTGCTTTCTTCTTTTCGACATGTATTGCTAGCTGAACGTGCTCATGTGAGTGGGGGCGAGTGGAAAACAATGAGTCCACTTTTCCCTATTTTCTGTTCACTGTTTGTACAGTTTGCGGCAATGTGTGTAAAATGCACAGGTTGCTGTTCTTTTCGGAAATATTGCAGTGTGTGTAAAAAATAAGAATCGCCGCCATATGTGTGATAAAACAGAGTCACACACTCTGCTCCTAACATCACTATTTTAATTGTTGCATAATGTAAGAGTGTTGTGTAGTTTAGTGACATCATGCACATTTTATGCAGACACACTCCCACAAATTACAAAAGCAATAACCAGAAAAAAATGATGCGGTCTCTTAATTTTTTTTCTGTGGCTGTATCAATACGCGACCCCGATTATCTGTGCACGAGCACAACAGGGCGGGGCCTAAGGCATGTGTCAGAGTTGAAATACAGTAAAGCTCCACTTAATCGTGGTTCAGCAGTCGCAGCTTCAGTCTCTCGCTGATATTTTCTGAGAACCGAACTAATAATTGTTCACTGAAACCCCCGCACTATCGCGGAAACTGCAGATATCATCCACATTTTTTTCCTTTTGTGCCGGTTACCAAGGCAATCAGACACCTGAGCAGAATGAGCCTCTGCTGATCAGTGCCACACCCAAACATAAACAACCAGCACGAGGACGAGGCGGAGTGGCGGACGAGGCCCTGACGTCACAGTCAGCTGTACTCAGAGGCGGGAGGCTTGAAAGTAGCCAATACGAGAACGTTATTTATTTCTCCTTGCTGATGATTGGCTGCTGCCCTGTGACGCATCTCTGGCAGACACAGTCCAGAATTTCCCCCCGGAGTGTCTCGAGTGTTCTGTTTTTTGTTTTGTTCTTCTTAAAGCCCTGTATTTTTATTACTGTAAATTAAAGTAACTTATTACTGTACTTACCCTTCTTATACCAAAGAAAACGACAGCGCATACCAAAGAAAACGCCCCTGCATGAATTACACTCTAGCACTGTGGGAGTTCAGTGTAAACTGCACAGTACGGATACGGGTTTACCTTTACATTTTCTTGAAGGGTAAAGTATTAAGCTGAGTTTAAAATGAAATTAAAGTGTTTTGGGAGCATATTTGTGGGCATACACAATAAAAATAGGCAATTTTAGGCATTTTTACCACATATTCGTGGTATTTCACTATACGCGGGTGCTCTTGGAACGTAACACCCGCGATAAGCAGGGGTTTACTGTATTTCCAATTACTCACACAGCCTTGGAGGAGAAGCGGCTCCAAAAATGGGTAGAATAAAAATAATAATAAAACGTATGCAGTCACGCTAATTACCAAACCAATGACTGCACTGGATGAAAAGACACATCACTCCCAAGTTCACTGTTTTCCTTCTCTCTATTTCATTTTTAGTATCTGTCTGAGCGCCCAAAGTCCTTCCTGGCCATACAGCATAGCTCTCAGCCCGAGGAGCAGTACCACGAGGTCAGCATCGTTACATGTGTTGAAGATCCTGCTGTGCGTCAGAACTTCCAGGAGACAGAAGACTCTTGTGTAAATGACTCTTCTGAACAGGAGGAAGCACTGATGCAGGAGCAGAGGCCCAGTGAGCACGAGCTCAGAGCAGACTGTGAAAACCCAGCTAGGCCAGGAACCCCATCAGGTTATCATGATGGAGAGACGGAGTTGCTTTTGCACTAATGCCTCACATTCAGTACTGTGCTAAAATCTTGAGCCACTCTCATTACTTCTGCTTTGACTCAACTGGTGCAAAAATACTGTTTTCTGCCTGTCAAACGGTCTCATCTTTGGCATATTAAGTCAATTAAATGAAAAAAATGGGAATAAACGTTTTACTGCGACAGGCTGCAAAGTGCCAAAAGACACAAGGAGCTTAGATAAACATGTTCCAACCACTCAGCATTCAGCACCAGCAGTACACTGATCACCGGCCTGATTCAGACAAAATCTGAAGGAATGAGGCGTGCACCAGGACTTTTGCACAGTACTGTAGGCCAAAATATTTCTCCAGTAAAACACATTAGTTGTAAATAGAACTTTTTATCATGTGAGTGGGAGCTGAGGATTGAGCACCTGTGTGCACATTTCTCATGATGTTTACATTCATTACATTACATGGATATATTTATGATACTTGCATTGTTATGGCAATGTGTTAGATGAACTGAAAATGATTATTTTTATATGATGCAATGTGTTGTGTTATATCTTTTTATTTTTTTTGCACATGAAATCAGTAAATCAGTGATCAGGTTTTTTTTTTAGCTCCAGGGGAGATGCAGCTCATACAGCTCAAATGATAAGTGTTGAATACTAATTTTTGTAATGTAAAGGCTTTTAACTATGAACTATATATATATATTTTCCTTAATGAAAATTCATGCATAAAAGAAAGACGAAATTTTGGATGAAAATAATATATCTAGCAGGAACCGATATGCAAGACACTCACTAAAGAATTAAAACATACAGTACAACATAACCTACCATTTGTTTTGTGTGTTTACCTGCTTAAGTGTCCAAATGTATCAGGACACTGAGTTGAGAACAGAAAGTGACTGATTTAAAGACCTAACACTCTCACTCTGATTTGGCCGAGTAAAAAACATGTTCTATAATCATGCCTCACTACTATTTACACACGAATCTGTGATCTAATGCAGGTCAGTGTAGTTTTTAGACCTGAGAACAGCACAGCGACAAATAGTGTTTTAACATCAGAAAAGTGGAACTACAAAAAAAGAAACATGAAAGATGCTGTTTGTATAAACTGCATGTTCCATGAATCTTACATCCACTTTTGTTTAAAATTTTTACATTTGTTCAAATTAAACAACCAGAATCAATCCCGATGTGTTGAGAGCAAATTATTATGGGGAATTATTTACCTTCTTCCAATAAGAGTCTCAACCTGTTCTGTCCCTCGTGTCAGACTGTGATTGTGTGTAACGTGTTTTTCTGATTACACAGTCTATCAGTCACACCCTGCTCCATGTGATTTCTTTTGATATTCTGTTCTGCCCTTGTCCTGTTCCACAGATTAGTGTAGTCACCTGTGTGTTTATTGCCCCCCACACCTCAACACACACACACACACACACACACACACACATACACAGGTGTTCTCTGTTCCTATGTCAGTATAAAAACTCCTGTGTCTTGGTTCCCTTTCAGTGATTTTAACCTGGCACAAACAACCGCACCGTAGCATGAACAAACGTTTTTCCATTACAAATAAAGCGACCATCACTGCTTTCTGATTGGTCGACATGGAAAGAGGCCATTGTTTTTTTTACTGTCTGCACAAAAAAAAAAAAAAAACAACACTGGAGACAAACACTGACAACTTGGACGTGCACGAAGTACAAGCACTACTGTCTGTTTAGGCTGAAGATAAATTTTAGTGGGAGTTTTCTATGACCCCAACAAATTTATCTCTTAATGCTTTGATAAACGTGAAGATAATCCAGGACATCGCCAGCAAATTATCTGGGTTCGGTTTTCCTCACACGGATAAAAAATGCAGAGAAAGAAATAACTCAAGACTATAAATTATAAAAGACTACAAAAACAAAAGCAGCTCTGACAGAAAAAACCTTCCGCCGGTTCAACTCCATGGACGCGGTTTTGGACCAGCCATAAACTGTGTGGAGAGAACTGAGTCAGGAACACCATGACCGGAGTGAGATACACTGGAAAATCAAAGCGTGCTGCAAGTTCCGTGCCATCGCAGTACAGTTTAGGTGCAGCATGGTTCCTGTATACCTATGGAAAAGTGCGTTTGGTTGATCCACCGTAACCTTGTCGTAGCAACCAGAGCCCGTTTACAATTAAAATTTCACTGGTAGCAACGTTTATACTCAGTTCAACAGAACAATACTGTGGGTAGGTGTCAATAACTGTTCATTTTTCCTTAAGTGAAAGGAAAGTGAAGCTGTTGGGTATTTAAAAACTAATTTAGACTAACTTGCCCTCATAATGCTGCAATTGTGATCAAAAACTTAATGGTCCCTGTTTTTGCTGTTGTACAAATATATCCTTGAGTAAATATAGCAGATGGATAAGAGAAAATATTTTGAAAGATTGAGGGAGAAGCAGGAGGGGGACAGGGGAGCTGATGCTGAGGGAGCATGCCTGATGAAGACTGGTGGAGGCTTACAGGTTAAGAGATGATTTGTTTTGTTGTTGCTTTTTCCTCCTAACAAATGGTCAACTTAATTTTCTGCATTTACTGGCTGTTGGCTAATAAAGAAACAAGATAAGCCTATAAGGATGTTGCCTAAATGCAAGGCTGAGTGCATATTGACAAAAATATATTTTAACAACAGTCATACATAATGCACATACAGGCCTACTAAACAATGATGTGTAAAATTATAATTAATTTACTTACATAATATAAGCCCGTCCCCAAAACACATCTGAAAAGTTATGAAATTAACCTTTTGTGTTCATTTAATGAACACAACCCCGACATAAATGCTGTTAACAAAACCTCATGGACTCATTTAGATTGTAATTAAAAAAAAAAGGTAGACATCCTAAAGACTAAGGAAAGCAAAGGAAGGGGGTCCTGCAGTATAATATAAAAAACACACTATACATACAATACAATAATATAAATATGGACATTTGTGTGTGTATGTAAATATATATGTGTATATAAACCTATATAAGTATGTGTAAATGTACATAGTGGATATATATGTGTCTTAACACTGGATGTGTATTTCAGTTTAGAAGAGCTAGAAATGGGTGACATTGCCTTATCATTACACGAGAAGATTCAAATAATATTAGTTTTGATGTATATTGTTTCAAAGCATGAAGTAGAGAAGGGCAATATGACAATGTGTTATTTTTGTGATACATTATTGCACAGTTTTGTGCAATATTTTGTTAACAAGTGTCAGTACTACATGCCACATAGACAGTAAAATTAATTGGATTTAGTTCAGTGTGTAAAACTTAGAATAAACATCATGGTACTCATAGTTTTTGATAGTGTTTTTACATGTGACACTACTTGTGTGTTTTTTTTCATTTGTTTCATTTTATCAAACTGCAGGAGTTGTCTTGAAGTATCCAGATATTATATTTTTGCATAGCAAGAAATAGCACGTTTTTTCAGAATCAACAGATTTTTGCTCCAAACATGCTTCTATATTTATTTCAGCTGATTTATGCTGCAGTTTTATGGTGTATGAATATGTCTGTTGCACCTATATTAAACTGTCCCGGTATAATTATGGCTGATTGCACTAAATAGCCATGTGATTTAAATAGGAAACAAATTAAAAAATCATTAACAAATATAAAAGGCCACTTTTGCTCAGAAATATTTATATTTATGTGATTTTTACTGGGACTTTGACCAATAAAATGTGCTAGAAATGTGTAAATTTTTTATGTGTTCATTAAGCCACACAATGTGAGTTTCAGGTTGCAAAAAAAGGCAAATTGGCCACCAAAAAATAAAATGTTGTGTAGTAGCACTAGGGGTTTCCCCAAGTAATCAGTATCTCACCTGCTCCTCGAGAGGATTGTGGGATGTTGGAGAGAGTAACTGAAACCAAAGCTGTGTCTGTGAGAGTCTGTGGGACTTTCCACTAAAAGCCTTCATTAGACAGTACACGGGGAAGAGTATCGCCACAGTGCATCGATTGAACCTCCTCAGCTCACGAGCGTTAAGATCCTGTATCTCCATCCAGAACATTAGGGGGATTCTGGACAGTCCAGGCAGCCAAAAGCAAAAGGGAAAGCAACTGTGAAAGGGATGACTTGCTTGGGACTGTTTATAGAAGAGAAAACAGCTAGGTCACTCTTCCTAGAACCAGTGAGCCCTAAATAAATACAAAAATATATTTTAGCATTATTATTATTATTATTATTATTATTATTATTATTATTGTTGTAGTTGTTGTTATTATTATAACTAAACCTACCACTTTGCAGTGTATAATGGGACAATCGTGGGTCCAAACAGAACATGTGAACTGGCCCAAGCAGTGAAAGGTTGGATGATTTGACCTCTTCAGCAGGTGAAAGAGTTTAAAGAACAAATTAAATTTGAAGAAACGCCAAACTACATCAGAGTTGTGCTGACAACTTATGGCTAATTTCTTTGAAATTTGGTAAATAGCATCTACATACCATTATAAATGAGCTTACAACATGTTCTAAAGATTGGCCTTTCACACAAGGGGTGTATTGGCTGCTAAACTGTGATTGGCTATTGACAGACATTTTGTTCAACAAGCCAGAGATGTCAATTGCAGTGCCCCCTATGGATCAAATTTCGCACATTTCGAAAGTGAATGTTGATTGGCCACAAGTGAAAAAATATTTGCATGTAGCCAAGTGCAAGCATACCAAAATGCTAAATGGTTTAAGTGGTTTTTGATATTATTGAAACATGTCAGTTGCAGCACCATCTATGGATAAAACTGCATGACATTTGGCATGTTTCTGAAGAATGTGTAAGTGATGCAAAATGTCAAATCCTGTGAGGTTTGAACCTTTAGGTCAGAGCATATTGGCCAGCGAAGCACTAGATTTTATAAAGACGTTATTCACTAGATGGCATTACTCCAGACATGAGTTTTAATGAGACGGGGTCGTGCAACAGATGTTTACAGACAGATGGCATTTGCAAATTATTATTATTATTTTTTTTAAAATTATTTTTAGTATTATTATTATCATTATCATTATACAGCACTGTCTAAAAGTCTTGAGCTCCTTCATTTCTTCATATTTTGCTTCCAAAGATCCAGACTTTCTGCTATTTTTAATGTGGTCTTGAGGAACAGTTCTCCAGGCTTCCTGAAGGACTTTCAAAGACTCTCTTTTTCAGTCCAATCCCTGAACCTGACCAGTTTCAGAGGAATGTTTTTTGTTTGTTAAGACACACAGTGACCTACGTATAAATCATTCAAGCACATAAAGCACATCTAACTAAAGGCCTAAACCAGTGACGAAACAGGTGCAGATGATTTCAGGCAGTGATCAGTATACTGGTGGTGCTGAATACTGAGTGGCAGCTTTGCACACTTTGCAGCCTGTTATCCTAAAACGTTTTATTCCCATTTCTTTGGTTTATTCTACTCAATTCAATTTGCCAAAGATAAGACAGTTTGACAGACAGAAAATAATATTTTTGCACCAACAGGTTTGGGCCCAAAAAAGAAAACTCATACCTTGCTTTTTCACAATTTTATTACAAGAAACCGTTGAAATACTTAAAACACAAATAAAAAATTCAAATACAATAAACTTTTCAATATTTTATAGTCTGTCGTAACAATGTACTATTATGCTTTTGGTTTTGAAGGGAAAAAAAAGGTCTGTCTTTAGTGCCCTGAAATCCACTTTGTGCTGATAATGAAAAAACAGAAGTATAACTCAGTTTTTCAACATCACACAATCCCTTCTGGTTTACAGATTTTTGGACACGATTTCACTATTCAAAAAGATAATGATCCCAAGCTTTCTTTAAAATTGTGCCAAAATTGTATCCAGTCTTAACATAAGCAAAATGTTTAGAGAATGATGTCTTGGCCTCCCCAGGCTCCAGATCTTTCTCCAATTGAGCTGCAGACATGAGCTGGACCAAAATGTTCCAGATAAGTTCCAGCAAATGAGACCCAACTGTTCGCTGCTTGAGAAGGTGCTATTTCCAAAAAGTGCTGGAAAGGTGAGTCTGTGCTGCTGTGATAAAGGCAAGGAGGGTTATTTTGATGAAACTTGTATATATACTTTCAGTTCCATGAAACTGCTCTTACAATTTATATTGTTACACTTCAAAACCAGACAGTTACATTTGTAGTATTGTTTTTGCGGTCCAAACTTCTGGCCTGTAGTCTAGATGTACACTATATGAACAAAAGTATTGGGACGCCTAAACATTACACCAACTAGGACATTAATGACACTGCATTCAGATACATAGTTTTTAATCTGGAGTTGATCCCCCTTTTGCAGCTATATCAGATTCTACTTTTCTTAGAAGGCTGTCCACAAGATTTTGGAGTTTCTCTGGGAATTGAGCTTGCAAGCTCCGTTCCAGTTCATCCCAAAGGTGTTGGATGGGGTTGAGGTCAGGACTCTGTGCAGGCAAGTCAAGTTCTTCCACACCAAACTCATCCAACCACATCTTAATGTATGTGCACTGGGGCACAGTCATGCTGGAATAGAAAAGATTCTTCCCCAAACTGTGTCCACATAGTTGGACACAGTGTCCACATAGTTGGCGTTGTCCTGAATGTCTTGGTCTGCTGAAGCAAGATTGACCTTCACTGGAAGTATGGGGGCTAGCCCAAACTCAGGAAAATGATGTATGTCCCAGCACTTTTGTCCATATAGTGCAGTTTGTGGTTGGTAAGACAGGTCGCGCTGTAACACAAATGTGGTTCTTCAGAGGACCAGAAGAAGAGAAAAAGATCGGAGGTCTGAGATCGAGAGGTGGCCTGGTCTGTGCTCCGTTCGTCTGATCAGATTTTAGAACTATTTTCTCTCAGACGGGTCTTTTCTCTTCGGTATTTTAGATCAAATGCACACATTTGCCTGATACATTTATTTACTTTTTGATGCTGTTTTGATGTTCTCGTGCGGTGGAGAAATGAAGGCACGCGGCGTGTTCTTCGCTGTGTTTTTGTTCGGATTTTCTACAGTCGGTGAGTTTAGGCTTTCTAAAAAATATTATAATAATATTATTAAAATTTATTAATAGTGTATTATTGACGTCCTGGTCTTGGAGTTTAACCTAAGTATATAATGACCACCGACAGGAAAACAAACAACCAACCCAAGCCTTAGTGTAATGCGAACGGAACTGAAGAACGCAGGGTTAAGTAGTGAATATATTTTATGTTTTTGAAATGTATGCATTTGTTTTTTGAGTCTGAGTCTAAATGTTGTGTTCTCAGGAATGTAGCACAGCAACTTGTGTTTGTTTTCATTTTTGTGTTCAAACCATATTTTATTTAGTAGAGGATCAGACAGGTCAGAATTGCTGTAAAATTTACTGTAACAAGGATCTGGACTGTAACATGCGGGTTTTTATTTAAAACACTCACTATTCCAGTATTACACTATAAAACATGATCTGAGAGTGTTCTGGTGGATCCTCTCTGTGTGATTTGACAGTGTTCCGGTGGTTCCTCTGTGTGTGATCTGAGTGGGTTTTGGTGGTTCCTCTCTGTGAGATCTGTGTGGGTTCTGGTGGTTCCTTTCTATGAGTTCTGGTGGTTCCTCTCTGTGTGGTCTGAGAGGGTTTTGGTGGTTCCTCTCTGTGTGGTCTGAGAAGGGTCTGGTGGGTTCCTCTCTGTGTGGTCTGAGAAGGGTCTGGTGGGTTCCTCTCTGTGTGGTCTGAGAAGGGTCTGGTGGTTCCTCTCTGTGTGATCTGAGAGGGGTCTGGTGGTTCCTCTCTGCGTGATCTGAGTGGATTCTGGTGGTTCCTCTTTGTGTGATCTAAGAGGGTTTTGGTGGTTCCTCTCTGTGAGATCTGAGTGGGTTCTGGCGGGTTCCTTACTGTGTGGTCTGCGAAGGGTCTGGCGGGTTCCTCTCTGTGGGATCTTAGAGGGTTTTGGTGGTTCCTCTCTGTGAGATCTGAGTGTTCTGGTGGGTTCCTTACTGTGTGGTCTGAGAAGGGTCTGGTGGGTTACTCTCTGTGTGATCTGAGAGGGGTCTGGTGGGTTCCTCTCTGTGTGATCTGAGAGGGTTTTGGTGATTCCTCTCTGTTTGATCTGAGAATGTTCTGGTGTTGTGGTATAGGGAGTGTTATGGTATTGGAGTATTATGGTGTGAAACAAATGGTGTGGGCAGTATTGTGGTATGGGATTTATTGTGATATAAGGAATATTATAGTACAAGGAGTATCATGGTATGAACAGTATTACGGTATGAAGGAGTATCATGGTATGAACGGTATTACCGTATGAAGGAGTATCATGGTATGAACGGTATTACCGTATGAA